>JAQBSW010001233.1:0-12500 GCA_029291075.1 Eudiplozoon nipponicum | reverse complement strand
ATAAGCTAGTGTAGATTAGCCTTAAATTAGGGCTCTCAATGTGAAAAGTTTTCTAAGCGATTTGGAGGAGAACCAGTATCGTCACATTCTTGTCTAAGAGTAAATAAAGACATTGCTAACTTAAAACCTTATATCGAAGATCGGTTCGAACTTGGGCCTTTTTTCTTTGATGAAATTAGTAATAATAAGCAGCGCTACAATGCACAAGTTCCAGTTATAAATAGAAAGAATGTGACTGGCTATGCTACCTCCATTTTAATGAAGAATATTTGCTGAAATACACACGGTGGACTTCCACCTGGCCTTTTTTATACTCATGCGCCGCTTGAGCCAAAATATAGTTCACTCATTTGGCTCTCAGAACGTAAGAGCTCTCGTCTAGTTATTCCTATATGGTTAGCGAAATGCGCATGCGCGGTAAGCAAATGTATTGTTTCCAGGTGATCCGAATTGCTTCGAGCAATCCACAATGTCTCATTCGGGCCTAGTTCACGAAAAACGCCGATTCATCTCCTGCTCGAATGCGAAATTGATCCAGTCAGATATTTTGTTCCGCATCGAAATCGTTCACTAAAAGCGAAACCTTGGGCTAATTCACATTAGCGCCATTCAATTAGCTTTTCAGGATGTAAAAAATAGACATTAAAACACAACTGAATTATTTCTTATTAAGTTTAACTAGAGATTTAATTTTAGTCTTGCTACACCTGAAGCACAGTTATTCAGAAATTTTCTGCATATAGATTGTGGCTTTGTCTCAGACATTTGTTTTATAGAAATGCACTTTCGATGAACGATGAAACGTTTTATTACAAGCAATAAAATCGATATATTGATGCCTATTATAATTTTACAAACTTGGTTTAAACTTTTATTAAATCAAGTTTGCGAGTTTGCGCAAACACCAATTCCATTGTATCTGACAAGTCACAAAATACTCAATCTACCTGACTGTCTCAAATACTAACGAGTTTCCACCTTCCGTGATTATTGTCTGTGGATTGTTGGTTATCTCAAGTTCGCAAATTTGATCAAAGAATTTGAGTCACTACCCGCGCAATCAATTATTGTTTAAATGGTTTACACATTGTTAAGAATTAATATTTTAAGTGAGATCGATTTTAACTATGAATGAAAATATCGTAGTAAATATCTACATAAATAGCTACAAATTCCGTCATATATTCTTAAGTTGCCTTCACAAGAGCAAGAAGCAATATGAGCAAAAACGCGTTATCGCCTAGGGACACAGAAGGCCAATAAAGGAAACAGAAAATACCCAGCGCGTATATAGCAGAACTAACACTGCGATGCGAAGGAGGTAAGCTTCTTCCTTAATTCTCCTGAAGTTAGCGCGCCAAACAATGCAGAGATAGGCAGAATCGACCGGTGCTATATAATTTCCTTTAAAAAGACTAATAATTGGAATCATTTAATACCGGCAATGTTCACAGTACCACTGTCGACATGATTGTCTTCGAGACATTGGTCATTAGGCCGGAAATATCTATGGCTTCGACAAGAAACAAGTAAGTTCAGAAACACACAACTGCTTGGCTGTTTTTCTGGAAAGTGATTAAACTATAAAATGTAAAATACAGAAACTACGTATTTAGAATATTATGACGAGCAAATAATTTCATATTATACTCTCAATAAACGTTAGGCAGGAAGGGGAAGCATAAAACGTCATACGCCATTTGGTTCAGCTGATTGAGTGCTAAATTTTCCATATTTATTTCATTTCAAAAAAACCAGACCGTTGAAATTTGTACAAAAAATATCAGTGTTCTATTATTTTTTTAAATACTAATTTGCATAAATTATCGATTAAAACTAAGTGAATGTGCATCATAATGAAAAAACCTTTAGGCAGGCAGATATGTCAGTAAACGTAATTCAAAAAGTTGTTCATTTGAATGTGGATGCCATAAGCAGAATTATTATTATTACAGTGGAAATTTTCATTTTTGAATAAGGTTCAACTCCATATGAGCAATTCAAAAGAGCTGGTAAATGTATATTAGATTAATAAATGCCTCATTTAATGTTCCATGTTTTGTCGTTCACGCAGCTTCTGCCTATAATGAAGAAGATGCTCATCAATGGGTTTTGAATTTTGGCAGTAAGTTATCGAAGTCACAATAACAGTGTTTTTGGATTTAAATCCACATCCTGCAGAAAAAAATCATGAAAGTTTGACAAAAATGAATTTTTGAAATTAATTATTTTAAACATACCTAGAAGCAGAACGAGATTTCTGTGTTGCAACGTCTTCATAATTGAGGCTTCATCGAGAAAATCGGCCAGGTTCAACTTTACGTCTTTCTACATTAGCAAAGGCAAGGAAAGACAAGTACGTTTTGGATAAGGCGGTGAAATGGAGAAAATTCTCGCACACAACTGCTTTATAAGGTAACTGTATAACGTTTTCGATTTGATAGAATTTGTTCAAAAAATCAATTTCTTCATCCTTCTAAAAAGTACATTTACTTACATATTACCTCTAGACTGGTAACAAATAAAAATTAGACATGCTGCAAACAAAAGGGGCAATAGCCAATTTGCGTACCAATAACAGAAGTTGCCGAATACTGTTTCATGTGAAAAAGCTCATTTAATGAAAGAACCATCCTAACACGAGGTTGTGGGAAAACCTGCTTTTTGGATGGTATTCATCTGAGCTGAATTGTCTGGCTCGCTATTAGGTAAGAAAAGAGTAATCCCGGAAAGTGAGAGTTAAGCCACTTATTAGCGACCTATAAAAACAATAATAGGCAAATTGTTGACTAATTTTGTGAAACTCTCGCACAATGCAGACGACAAATAGGCTTTATTTAACTGAGCTGTAAAACGATTTATCTTCCATAAAAACAAATGGTTGAATTGTGCTTAGAATCGCGCGTTTACATAAAAAGGGTATGTACTTTCGGCCGTGAATTCGACCTTATGGATTATTATAGAGAGCAATACAGAAGCCTCAGAAATTAATTCTTCACTTTTAGATAAATTTAAAATAATATTTATTACGCATGGTCTGTAAAACAACACAAGATACCCATACCCAGCGCGGATGAATGATTCAGTTTCTGTATCCCTGTATGAGATGGTATGCTACTCAAGCCTCACCACTGGCTTCGATACACAGGAGAACTTTCTTTCTCTCATTTCTTACATCCAAATTGGGTAGTATAGGATCCACTCGTCTGCCGGGATGGGGTCCTCGTGCACATCACAGTTCTTGGTTAGAAACCCTTAGCGATATGGCAGCGAATCGAGCTCAGTGGCGATCTTGTTGCAGATGTATAATAGAATCATCTTCGTAACTTTATTTTCTTAGTAGGGCAAAGTTAGCTGCGAGGTTCGGTTTGTTTATGACGTGATACGGTGAAATCCGCAAGGAAGCTGTGTTGCTGATGTCGCCTTTCCCGAATGCTAACTTGGCCATAATGGTGTTGTGGAGAGGTTTAGTTTGCCTCATTTCTGTGAGTTATCCTGTTAAATTTACTCATAGTAGCAAGGTTTTTCCTTCTCTTTCTACCCCTCTCCCTCTCTCGTAAATCTCAATAATAATTTATCTAAATTCACTTATATACTTTTTTTTCACTCCTTATGGTTATATGGCAGTGAAACATTAGTCACTTGACTTTTATGTGACTGGAAATGATGATGATTCTCTCATTTGTTAACAGAAGTGGATCTACCACGTGCAGGCCACCAGCTCGATTTTTGTTTGAGGTAAGCATTCATTTTAAGAAAAAGTGCAAAATCCATAACGAAACGCTCGACAAATTATCAACAGATCTTGAAATCAAGCTTGATTGCTTAAGAGAAATATAAATCCCATGGGACACCATAGATAGGTGCGGAACACATGTTCTGTTCGTGACTGTCTAGAAACTGTGCAGCCGACATTTCCAATCAAGTACAATGTGTGCGAGCCTTTTGAGAGTGAAAGCCGCATATCTGATTTTCTATATCATCTATACAAGTTGTGGTTTGATTCCTGTGAGTCAGTTTGCTGTCGTGCTGTGATGACAATGAAAAGTCGAAACGCTTCAGTACTTGTGCCTAGTGGTAGTTTCGCTGTTGTACAAATCAATATAGTATGTCGGTACAATAATGTGTAGTATTATCAAGAGTAGAAGTACTAATATTAATTGGACTATTAATTCTTGACGATAAGATGTTTAAAATTCGTGATGTCATATCCACGATTCGCGCTGCATATGAGACTATGAATCTTCGCATAAATCTATATTTTTAAACAAGTTGCCATGCTTTCGATGATGAGAAACCTAAAAACGACCCTGGTCCACGTTCTCCTTCTACTTTACACAACGATCCGGGCATGTCATTGATATTCAAACCCGTCATTATTCGAAACCTAAATCAATTCAAACATGAAATGCTGCTATCGCGATTTGAGATTCATTCAACTTCAAAACAGTTATGAAAGCAGGTTAGATAAATACAAAGTTACGCAATGAATGCTATCGAGGTAATATGATTTTACTGATATTCGAACGTATATATATATATATATATAAAAGTAAAAGCTAACAAAAATTAAAGCGAGAACGTGAGAAATAGGGAAACTAACAATCATTTGAGTGCATCACATCTAGTGCATGCACAATAACCGAACATGTTTTTTTTCTGCTTGCCTAAATCATGCCGCAGATTGTTTAAATAATAGAGCTTCATGTGTTCTTAATTCATATCTAACCAGAGTAAAAGAACACCAATTTTAGCACCTGTGTCAAATCACATGGTGAATAAACGTCTGCAATTGCGTAAAATATCATTAAAACCTCGCACGTATTCTCTGCAAATGTGGCCTTTGAGCCAAATACCAAATTGAATAGCACAAATTATTTAGAAAATTTTGAAGAACCATGAATAAACAAACTACAGCCTGCCACATGAAATCAATAAAAGAATATTTGGAGTATTGAGTTTGAACTGGAAGTTATGTACACAGATAATTTGACGTTCCCATATTTTACAAGCTCTCCTCGTCTCGATTTTCTGGTTGATTTTATTGATATATGAAAATTGAACTAAACCATGTATTTAGGACTGAGCATGTGTGGCAAATTTCTTAACTCTAACGTAGACACATTTCATTTCGACACTGAACTAATCAATAAAAAATTCTATACCGATTTAAAAATGCCTCACAAAAGTTGATAAGTGCTGATTACAATAAAGTGTATTAGCTTTACCTTGACAGTCTTCACAGCTACTACTGTTTGATAACGTTTCCACACAGCCTCATATACATCACCATATTGTCCAGAGCCTGAAAAAATGTAAATATCAAAAAGCAGTAAATAATATATCAATAGTTGTATGTATGTGACAAGGAGATCGAAATATCCTAATTTGGCTTACAGTGGGACTTAGGTATTTAACCCAGTAAAGAGATATCTAAAATAAACAAAGAGCAAAATCATAACAAATAGTTCCTAGTAAGAATAGCTGCATGACAATTTTTGGCTGCTAACAACGTGGTAGGACATCGCTCACACAGTCAGGCACTGTTATTCGCAATATCAGTCGATTGTTTACATCGCCCTGTACACCTACAAACTGATGAGAAAAAGTGTGTGTTTGTCGGGATAAATATTGGCAAATGCAGTGGCCTTGTAAATCCTGCCTTATGGTCATAGGACTTAATTTAAAGTGCGGGAGATCTGGATCTCCGTTGTCTTACGCCTATACACTAGAAAACATGTATTGTTCGAGAAATGTACTGCCACCTTCCAAACTAAAATCGTAAAATAGTGACCGTGAAATAAATTCGAAGAAATTTCCATTCAAATGAATGCTTACTTTCAAAATATCTTTCTTTAAATATGTGTAGTAGCTAAACTAACTTGTGACACAACGCGTACATACAACGGTGAGAATTACCCAAAATAAACATAAAATCACTTACAGGTAAATGACTTAAGATCTAGTAGAGAAGAGCTCATGAAAGAAACCAAATGAAAAATATCATTAAATTTGCAGTAACAAAACGGAACACTGGTAGAGGGACATGTGATCGTTTCGCCACGGGTATGTAGTTTATATTTTTCTAAATTAAAATTGTTGGTGGTATGAATGTTGCATACCAAACAATCAGCTGATCAAGCCGACTGAAATAACACTTTTTAGAAAATAAATCTTACTTTTAAAAACCTTAGCTTAAAAGACAATCTATCTAATAGATAATAGCTCTGTCCTTCTAAAAGAACGTCAGACGCAGCAATGCCTCAGAGTAGGACTCGAGACATTAACAAATTGGTTAGCCTTCATTGCATTATTATTGTAAAGCCAAAATGGACGGGAAATGAGTCGTTGCGAATATTTTCCCATAAATGTGTCAGTAGATGATGGAAATTCTAAGCCTTACCTAGCTAAGCATTGCATTTGGTTATTTTCAAAAGTTTTTAGCAAGTAGTCTACAGCTCATAGAAAGCCAATTTATGGCTTTCACGATTTATATGTTGCATTTCAGTCAAATGCCCGATCATGAAAAGATAGTAAATATAGTCGCTGTACGTCGGATTCATACTTCAAAGTATTTTAGTGCCAAAACCAATTCAAGTGCTAGAGAACACTTACGCTTTAATGGAGTAACTAAATAATAGTAGTTAGCACTGCCATCGCCCTCTAACGAAAAAAATCTTGATAAATGTTGACATTCCAAAAAAATTGTTTTTGAATGCACAATTTATCTTTTGTTTGTATAGTGAGTGAAGAAGATAAATAATGGAATAAAAGATTATGCACTCATCCTTTTGGCTTTTTCAAATGCTAGTACAGTTAGAAATTCTAAAACATTCAAATCAGGGTAAGTAAAGCAATAAAACTTGCATTCCAGAATAGTTCGATTATCAAGTAAGTCAATTAATTAAATTGAGGGGAATTAGCCTTATTTCTAAGGAATAACCGGAGGATTCCAGGATGAAACTTCTTTCTAGATCTCATCATTGAGTAGCAATCCATGTGAATCTGCAGGTTATAAAGTAAGACAGAAATAACTCTATTGCAGATAATTGCATGAATTGGTACGAAATATATCATGAAATCGATTTGAATGCAATACCACCAAACATTTGCCAGATAACACAGAGAAAGAACTTTTCCGATTTATTTGGGGATTCCGGAAATCAGCTTTGATAACAATTTAAACAAGCATGAATAGCAACCATAAGTCTCCAACACCAAAATATAGCATGTGTAAAATGTGCTACCATTTTGTCAATCAGGTCCGGAAAGACTGTCAAGTGAAATATCATGTGTGTGTGTGTGTGTGTGTGTGTGTGTGTGCGTGTGTGTGAAAGAAAGAAAAAATGTATATGTATGCTTGTGCAACTTGGTCTCCTTATAATAAGTCTGACAAGAGAAATTTACAACTAATAATACAATGAATTTAAGTCATTTTGCTATCCTGTGTAATGAATATTCCAAAAAGACAGGGGACCACTGCAGAATCAATAATGTCAATCCATGCACAGAATACAAGTAGATAATTACTGATCGAAACACATTTAATGCGACACTAAGTGGTGAGGACTGTAAAGATCAGAACTAGTCATTAAATGAAACTACAAGTTGTATTAATCAATTTTCAAATTATTTAACTTCTAATCGTAACGCGAGGGCATAAATTTTACAGCCTGACGTCTTAAAGACCGTGGCCAGTAGTTTCAAAACTTTTTAAAACTTTGCCGGTCCAAATAAAACCAAATATTATTTCTGAAAAAAAATATAACCATAAAGCTTCAGCACATTTACATGAGTGCCATTCTTAATCTTGACTGTACTGGTCCTCGAGATAAACTATATAACAAGATTTAATTCGAGTTGTCCTAAGTCCTTCTAGAGTCCATTTATCGGGAAACTTTGATCTGTTGTTTTCTTAAATCGTAAACATCCGATTTATATAACAAATTTCGCCACCCACACAACAGTTGATTAACATAACTCATTTATACCTAAAGTAAATAATTAACTTCTTTCATGAGTTCATTTGCTCATTCATATTTTCATCCGGTTATTTATTTAAAATACGTTCGACAATTACTATAACCGTTACCAAACTTAAATAAGCATTAATTTTACTATAATCAAGGTTGCGAACTTGGTATAAACACCTGGCCAATTAAGTATACACATTTTTTCAGTATGAACTAAGAATTGTATAGTGTAGAAAAGGCAATTCATCCAGTAGACCGGTTTCTTCCTTATTGGGAACTCATCTTGTACTGGCCAGAATTTTCCGCGGATAGGGCTCGAACCTTGGCACATCTGCTCCGGAATCTGTTGCTCTAGCCACTGAGTTCCCAATAAGGACGAAACCAGTCCACTGGATGAATTGCCTTTTTCTACACTATACACTTATTAGTTTACACTGAAAAAATGTATGTACATAATGGGTCAGGTGCTTATATCAAGTTCGCAACCTTGATTATAATAAATGTTATCACCGCCCGCGCAACCAATGTTCGTTTAAGCATTACTTTTGTGTTTCTTGAACGATATGCATTGTATCAATAGCTTTAAAGCTGATATTTGCGAATTTAATGAGGATCTATCACAAAGATGGCAATTAAGTAACCTCCTAAGTAAATCACACAAGTCAATAAAATAGCACAATTTCTAAACAATCAAATTTACATGAAGCACACCCTCCAGATGTAAACCACAAAGCAATAAATAATTATCAAGAAAACAATTAGTTGACGTTTTTATACGCAGGTTACTACTCTTTGTTTCGTGTAATGCAAACAGCCACACCATTTATACGAACTACAATAATGTAAAGAATTAGATTGCGCAGTTGTTGTATCGTCAACTTAACAAAAGCAAGCATGAGGTCACCTTGCATGCAGTTTGTTATATCGCAAAGAGACTTGTAAATGGATGTTAGCTATTATGCTTAAACATATTTCAGCAGCAGTGATGAAACAGCCGGATAAAATCCGTGCCAGGACTAAATCGATATTGTTAAACAGCGCATGCCTTCTTAACAATCGAGGTCAAACATGCGTTCGTTAAGCAGCGCCACGTTTCACGTTTCAGCCTGCCTAAGACCAGTACAAGTATCTAATGAATTCGAAGAAGTTTTTTTTCAAACGCAAAGAAAAGAACAATAAATTATAATTGACAGCTCGCATACTTTAAAGAAATAAGAATTGTCGTTGAAAATGGAAAAAAGATAAATATTTATTGCACTAAAAGCATTAAACGCTACTTCGATGCATACCGTCGTAATAGCACACTGTAGCTAATAAACAATATAGACTTCAAAAAAGAAATCCACCCTGTAAAATATAGAAATATTTCGAACTAATGTATCAGTTCTTGTTGAAATTATGCCCTTTCATTATTGTAATCACTAAAAAATAAGAAAAAAATCAATTAAAAAACTGTTGGTTCACTTCCAGAAAAGCATGAGAATGACAGTGAACGAGGAAAAATTGTTTATTAAATAAAGAGTGAATATAACTTATAAGAAAAAAATATCTCAACGCCCAGAAATGAGTTTACCTAGACCTCAATAGATCACATACACTAAATAAAATAAACGAGACAAGGTGACGTCGTTAATACAGCTTTCTTGGAAGCGCAAACTAGAAATATAAGCCGAAATGAATATGATGGACAGGTTTGTTTAGCGCCAATGTTGATAGTAAGCCTGCAATAATTAATTGTATAACTTGACGCTGACTTAAATAAACACTTACATGCATAAACAAATTGGGCCAGTCTTCACTGAGTGGTGAAAAGGTATCCGTCGATTTTTTTAACTGCAGAAAACTACTTTTAATGGTTTAGCTGAGAAAATTTTAATTTCTCAAAAATAGTGGGAAGCTGATAAAAACATAAAAGACTGTATATACCTAAATTCTCATATACATATTGTGATAAAAAAACAAATAGACATACATTGCATTTAGAAGAAAATTATGTCATGATTGCCGAAATGAAAATGTAATATCGATTTAGGCCTTATTAAAATATGTAGTTTTTTCTAGTATGAGACATTTCAAAATCAGTGATAATTGAGTTCATAACCGTCGTATTTTTAAGCTTATTTCAATGGTTAAGATATTTCTGGATTAAATGCAAATCAGTAATCAAATTTCAAATAGCCACTAATGATCAAGTCATTTGAAAACGATGTGTTTATAAAATGTCTAAACTTTATTTGAAAATTCTTAACAAAATCTGCTAAATATACTTATATATATAGTCGATATAAACCAAACCTGGCATAAAAAGCAAAAGCAAGTCATCAATTAGATCTATATAGTTTTTATTTAAAAGACCAATAATTTCCATAATCAACACGAAAATAATTTGGATCGGGCAAATTTAATTTTGTCTTGGAATTCATTCCTACGCCACCAAAGTCGCACATTAAAATGTATAGTTTATAACGGCAGCACATGTATGATAAAATACTGCAATTATACTTTAATTTAATGTCACTTCCACAAATAATGTGACGTCAGTCTTAAAATCACAAAGTGAATAAATAGTTGGAATTTTGGGTAGGCTGACCAAACAAATTAGTTAGTACAAAACTAAAGTATTGTTACCACCACCCGCGCAAACAATTATTGTTAAATTGTATTGCCTATATATGTATATGTGGCGAAAGCTACAAGCAGCTAATGTTCATGACTGCATAGAAATTGTGCAGCCGACATTTCCAGTCAAGTTCAATGTATACGAGACTGCTAGAGGTGAGAGCCGCATATCTAAATTTAATTTCAATATATATTCAATGTGGTTTGATCCTCGATAGTCAGTTTGCCGTCGTACTCTGATGATGATCAAGGAAGGTCGAAACGCGCAGTGCGTTGCGGCTGGCGGTAGTTTTGTTATGTTGTTCGACGATTGGTTAAATACAATGGGATTGGTGTTTACTTCAAGCTCGCAAACTTGATTTTAAAAAACTGAGAACTGTTTGCAATGCAAGACGGTGGAATTTGGGATGAGTTCTAAGACACTAGATCAGATGCATTCTGATTTAAACATATGGCGTGGAAATTTTTGACACAATTAATTAATACCCAATATGGACGAAGCTGTTCAGTTGATCAAATGCACTTGATACAAGCAATGTTAGGTTTAAAGTATGTATTAGGTTTTGCGAACCTAGTAAAAAATTAGTTCAGTTGTGACCAGAAGGATAAACCAAAGGCAGCATGAACGGAAAGTATAATCTCATGCACATTCGTTTCGTGCTTACTGGCGACTCATCAGTAGGAGCCGGTATTACGCCCTTTAACCACTATATATTTGGTAGAAGAATGTGGAATAATAGGACGGTACAATCTCCTAGACGAATGTGTAAACCTGTAATAGTGAAGCTAACATCATCTAAAGTCAACGACAATACGACTTCAATGCTAACTCACACTATATAATATATATACCGAGTCTGTAAAGGATACTAACACAATGGCTATTGTGTTAGTAACTGATACCTTTTTTGAAATCGATGAGTACCGGATACTAACACTATGGTTTCCGAGTCGGTACATGATACCAACCTGATGGATATAAATTTATGCTAAAGTTCACCCAAATTGAGAATTACAACAATTTCCGAACACCTGTTACTCCAGTTAAACCATACACTCTGGCCTTCATCGATATCAGTTATCACATTTCGCGGTAAGCATGACATCATTCAATTCAATATATTACAGTTAAATACTGTTTGTTGCGAAGAACTAATATATATGCAAGTATGTATATGATGTATGTTAGCTTCACTATTACAGGTTTACACATTCGTCTAGGAGATTGTGACCGTCCTATTATTCCACATTCTTCTGACCGGAAAGTATATAGTGGTTAAAGGGCGTAATACCGGCTCCTACTGATGAGTCGCCAGTAAGCACGAAACGAATGTGCATGAGATTATACTTTCCGTTCATGCTGCCTTCGGTTTATCCTTCTGGTCACAACTGAACTAATTTGTTACTAGGTTCGCAAAACCTAATACATACTTGCATATATATCAGCTCTTCGCAACAAACAGTATTTAACTGTAATATATTGAATTGAATGATGTCATGCTTACCGCGAAATGTGATAACTGATATCGATGAAGGCCAGAGTGTATGGTTTAACTGGAGTAACAGGTGTTCGGAAATTGTTGTAATTCTAAATTTGGGTGAACTTAAGCATAAATTTATATCCATCAGGTTGGTATCATGTACCGACTCGGAAACCATAGTGTTAGTATCCGGTACTCATCGATTTCAAAATAGGTATCAGTTACTAACACAATAGCCATAGTGTTAGTATCCTTTACAGACTCGGTATATATATTATATAGTGTGAGTTAGCATTGAAGTCGTATTGTCGTTGACTTTAGATTATGTTAGCTTCACTATTACAGGTTTACACATTCGTCTAGGAGATTGTACCGTCCTATTATTCCACATTCTTGTACCAAATATATAGTGGTTAAAGGGCGTAAT
>JAQBSW010001232.1:0-143696 GCA_029291075.1 Eudiplozoon nipponicum | reverse complement strand
TATTTTTGGAGAATTCGACATTCTTAGGATCAATTGGGAAGATTATTTTTAAATCATCAGCGAATTTGCAAACTCGACCGTTAAGGATCTTAGTTTCCAAATTTTCAAATACAATTTTAAATAAAATTGGCCCCAAGCTTGATCCCTGTGGAACTCCACTCGTTACTCGTTTCGATTTTGATATCAAATCGTTTACTTGAATACTCATTCGTCGATTATATAGATAGTATTTAAGTAATCTAAAAATATTCGGATCAATATTCAACAAACTAATCGCATTCAAAATAGCATCAAAAGATATAGAGTCAAAAGCTTTTGAGATATCTATAAATACAATTAATGCATCTAACTTATTCTCGTCTAATGTGATTACATGTTTCCACATGGAAAGCATATTAGTAGTTGTTGATCTACCTTTCGTAAAGCCATGTTGACATAAGTCAAAATCAGCCGGTAACATACATTCTAAATGATCTAGTATCAATCGTTCTATTATCTTCAAAAACGAAGGGATAATAGAGATTAATCTATAATCACTGGCGCACGTTGGCTTACTAACTTTTGGCAACGGCTTAGCTACTATCGTTAATATATCGATTGGTAATTTCCCATTCTTCAAAATTCTATTTATAAAGTTGCAGAGCACATTCCTAAATGTTAAGGGTAATTGAATCAGATTATCAATCGAAATACCAAGGTGATCTTTTTGTTTTTTTGATTTGATTTTTAACATCAATTTTATCAATTCATCACTGTCAATAACAAGTCCTGATTACTGGTCTCCCAAAGGATCAGGTAATTCCATATAATTTCTTTCATTCTATGGATTACATATCAAATTACCAAAAACATCATCCAATTCACAGAGAAATTCGTGCTCAGTTTTATCCACAGGTAATATAAGCTTTAACTTTTCCTTATATTTACTATAATCTGTGAGGAGTTTGTATCCTAGTCTAGGATTACTCTTCATTTTGGCCAAAATAATTCGTTCTGATCTTTGCCGAATTATCAGCAGTGATGAATTAATTTCGTTATCAATGAGATCTAACCTCATTTGTTTAATACTATTGATAAGACTACACTTTATTATATTATCTCGTTTAATTCTTAGTTTACACAATTTCCTATTAATTCGTTTCGGTATAATGTCCGTAAACGTAGATGCCTGAAATAAAATAGATAATAACGATGAAACAGAAGAAACAAACTCGTCAGTGCTCAAGAAATAAAAACTTCCATAATCAATCAGTAAGCTTAGTTCTCTAAAAAGATTCCAGTTGATTCTGGAACAGTGCACGTGTGCATTTTCAAAATTTAGTTTCTGTGTTTTGCTACTCAAGATGTTCCATTGTAGAATAATTTGTTTGTGATCCAATTCTTTGAAATAATTAACAACATCATAACTGTGCGATTTCACCATTTCAGTTTCTAAGTATACATGATCTAAGCATTGCGAACCTCTAGTTGATTCATTTATAATCTGCTTGAGATCATGGTTAGAAAAAAATTGGTTACTTCACAGTCCTGTAACTTATTAAAGTCACCTACCACTACATTATAGCCATGGCAGTCAAAGATAGATTGAAAAGAATTGGTAAATGTTTGATCATCAAATAAAGTAGCATACGGCGGTCTGTAAACCGCTGTTAAGATCAGATTATCAAATTGTATAGATAAGAAATCAATGATAGCATTATCATCACTAGTATGTAGAATTTTCGCCTTAAATACAGATTTACTATAAATGAGTACTCCTCCACCTCTTTTATCCAGCGATCTGTCTTTTCTAAATAAAGAATAGTGAGGAATATCAAATTCATGGTTTTCTATGTCATTATTAAGCCAGGTTTCAGATAAAATTATAAAATCAAAATCATTACTTATTATAAAATTACAAAGCAAAAAGTTTTTGTTCCTAACACTTCGAAAGTTAGCATAAAATAAGGTAAATGTGGAACACGACTTATCTAAACAATAATCAACTTTTACTGATTCAGCTTTGTTGGCTTCTTATTACGCGTTTCCCAGGTTTTGAGGCAAGGAATGGCCTTCTTCAAAGCCATTTTAAAACAAAAGCTAATTTGGACGCTTACTGTAACCTTGCACAGAACTCTTATTGGATAAATACAATGTTTTTATGCTGAAAATTTAATTTTTGCATAATTCAATATTAAAAAATATAGCGCTGAAAATGCAACTTTAATTTTAACAAATCCACGTAAAATGTATAAAAAGTGTAAATTAATAATATTTTGTACATAAATTCATACTAATTTATCCTATAATTCAAATTACATTTTCTTTTTATTTAATTGGTTTTTAAATGAACAATCATATGTCGCTAAATTTGATTCAAGTTTTAATATTTTATAGTCAATTATTGGCTTGTCTTTAAGAAAACACATGCTCGCGACTTATGTCGGAAGATGAGCGCGTTCGGCTTACTAATGAAATACTTAACATGGTGGCATCGCTCCAAAATTACTTAAGCGAAGAATTGTTCGCTTTGATTGCCCAAAAATTGGGAAATCCAGCAGATTTGTTGCAGTATTTATCCGCTCTATCTAAAAAGGTATTATATACCACCAATTCGTTATTGAAAAATTGTGCAAAATTATTTTTTAATGTAAATGGCCTGACTCATGGTTTATTTTAGGAAATTGGCTTCCGTTTCGTATTAGTAGTTGTGTATTATTAACTGAATTTGATGCTAGCCATAATGTTAACTAAGACATCATATAATTAAACGAATATTGGTTGTGCGGGCAGTGATAACAATTACTATAATCAAGGTTGCGATCTTGATATAAGCACCTGATCCATTAATTACTTACATATGTCAGTATAAATGAAGAATTTTATAATGTAGAATAGGAAATTAATCCAGTAGACCGGTTTCGTCCAGAATTTTAGCGGACAGTTTGTACATATAAGTTGTTTGAAGGAATCTTTAATTGCGGATGCGTTGGTCGTTGTTGTGATGAAAAGTTGTTTTTTGTAGAACTTCGGCATGTAATTTTAGTGCGCAACATCTTTTTTATGTCCTCATCAGTCCAGATTTATTTAAAGTATTGCATTTATTTTATTAGATTATAGGCGACTTAGATGGTAATCGGTGAAATTAATATCTATAATTATTCTATAGGTGAAAATTTATAGTTTATTATGCACTCTAATGTATTGGAAATGTATCAATTATCACGTCTGTTCAAAGTGTAAAGTTTATACATCCAAATAGTATATCAAACAAATGAAGTAATTTTTTACTAGAATAGAAGCATTTATAGGGCAGAAACTGAAGGTGTTATGTAGATAGATTGCGTTTCCATCTCATTTGCTGGTGCTTTTATACACTCGAATTAATGTGTAATTTAAAATTTCTATTCCACATTCATATGTTGAGATTGAACCACGTTTCAGTGACAGCAATTATATGCGTCTTAGTCTACAGGTTACTTCCAAGAGTGATCTTAATTTTGACATATGTTGACACGATTTTCGCCAGTAGTTCATTTAAACACAACTTCCTCGATCTTTTGTTCAAAACAGATCTTCCTGGTTCTGTTCGCTAGTTTATTTACTCATCGTCAACCATAAGAAGTACAACAAAAACAAGTTTTCTATAAAAATCAAAATAATAAAAATTTAGGCACAAATTATTTATGAGATTTATGAGAGAAAGTACCAAGTTATTATTAGTACATTTATCCTGATCACACAAAACTGAGGCAAACGAAACCTCTACACAACACCATCATGGTCAAGTCAGCATTAAGGCAAGGCAACATTAACAATAAAATTTCCTTGCGCTGTTCATAGTAACAAATCATAATTATGTTTATTTTATTAGATGTTGGTACACTGCTGTTGTAGTAAACGTATTGCCCAGTGAAAGTAGATTTTCTACGATTGTCAGTGTCGAATCACAATTTTTCTCCAATGAGTTAGCTGTACAAGAAGTGGTACGTGTTGTCTTTCTATACCTCAAGAGTAAATTTGATGTCTAGATCGGCTTCATTGGTTTGCTTGATAATTTAGGTTAGGTCTGCTGTCTCCGAGATGAACAATAATAAGTCATCTACATACCTTTTGTAGAGTGCGCACTGGTTAATTATATTTTGGGCTCGTTTCTTCAAGTTGGTGCGTGTATACATCTGCCAAAATAGGTTCAATGCAGATTCCAATAGCTACATCATTAAAATGACGGAAATATTTCCATGAAATGTAAATTTCCCGTTTTTGTACAGGCTATGCTGAGGTATTTGGTGTCATTAAGAAAAACCTGAAACTCATTTTAATCATTTCGCACGAAATCGGAGTTTTTCTAGTGGAATGTCCGTAAATAATAATGAGAAGTCAAGTGAGAACATTGTCTTTATCTACTATATCGAAAGAGTCTTTGATGGTGTTTATGTAATATTTAGTAATAGTTTAATTATTTTTTCAGAGTAACAGCTGTTTTATGTTGTGGGGCAATGATCATTTAAATAACGGGCTGTACCGGAGTAACTCATGAGTTTATCAAGGTTTTATGATTTTTGGTCTATTGTACAAAGTTGTTTTTGCTCAGAGGGGTTTCGCCTTTTGGAATTCTTCTATGAGTCCTGATCTGATTTCGGAATCAGCCGTTGTAGATAAAATGTGTTTTTCTATCTTTTTCAAAATACCATTTATTCCTGAATCAACATTTATTGAATCATCCTTCTGTTTGTTTTCTGGTTTGAATTTTGATTGATCATTGATGACCTCATTCGTAGACCATCTATAAACATCGGCTTCAAATATAACATCTGATCCTTAGTCAGGTGTGGCAAATCGTATAGATTTGTCTAATTGTAGTTTTCTTAGTTAGTCTATAAGTTTTTTTGTGATGATTTGACTGCCTTTTAAATTCTTTCTTTATTGTTCTAGTGCGCTAAATATCTTAACTTACAATCCTTGTCCATTGAATGCCTGTGAGGTGATGTCTTTTGTTAAATCGTAGAAATTTATATATATATATATATATATATATATAAATTCATCATGAAAAAAGGTTTTGTGGTTACTGTATAACTTTCTTGTGTCTATTATATAGATACGGAAAATATTTTCAGGACTGTTTTGGAAGAGCTTTCTATTTATGTCAGGTTTAAATGAACTTTTTAAAACTAAATAGTTCAATTTGCACAATGACAAACGTGCTATTTATGCTTGCACATTTGTCTCTTCCATCCTGAAAAATAAATCATAAACAATGGCGTAACCCTCAAGTTAGTTCATTTTGGTCATTAAGTTACATTTAAAGCACAAAACTTCAATCTCACTGTTCCAGTAGTTTTCTTGAAAGCTGCGTTAGTCAAAACGCAGATCACGTAATTTCAATTAATCCAGGTTCGCAAAAACAATCTTCATTAAATTCAATCTCAAGATGGAATGTTTATTTATAACTATCTGTTCAATGATAGTAGTTATAAAGTTGGGTCAGGCTATGAGAGTGGAAGAATGCTTTCTTCTCTTTGGATATATCTAAGCCCAGAATATATTCAGTGAAACTGTGTCATGTGCTCACTGTTGTTATGTGATAACTAACAAGTTTGAACTATTTGTTCGTAGAAAAGCGAAAATATATTTCATATTGGTAATTAATTTATATTTCATTTGCTCTAATTTTGTATGCCAGCTTTTGGCTGGACAATTGTTCAAATTATTCAACTGTCGATAAAGTTTTTCTTAACATACTACCCGTAAAGTGAAGCTTTCTTGTATTCTAATTTCTCATTTCAGAGATAAGCAAGCTGTTCCGTCATGCCAATGTAAGCTAAAAGTGTAATCCTATTGGCATAGACTCTTTTGCTTGCTTGCTACTCATCGATAACTTCTGCAAATACGCCCGAAACCAACTATATTTGGGAAAGGTGGCCAGTAAGTGCTAATCAAAAGCGCCAATTTGATCGCACCCTTGATAATTTTAACTCAGGCGTATCTTTTGTGTCCCATATGGATTACTTGTTACCATATGCGTTATGCCTCATACCTAAAGGCTTATTTATTAATGCTCTGCAACAAGAAATATGTATTATCCGTTAGTCCTTTTAAAAATCTAATTGTGTCGTTTAATGAATGCGAAATGATATTTCAGTAAAAAAAAGTACTTTATGACATTCAAAATTCATTAGAGCATTAATATTCGGTGTTGAGTTATCAGGAAATGTTGTTTAAGTTTTAGGCCAAAGTAAGCATTAATATTTCCCTTTGGTAGTTTCATTACTATGTATGAAGTTAAAATAACTTTCTTCAACAGCACTAATGTAATCTTTTACGATAAAAATGTAAAGCAGTACACTTGAATTATTAAACTAATCCAGTTTCATACGGTTATGAAGGCAAAACTCTGTTTTAAACGGACAAATTAAATATATTTTTGTAAACTTTTTTCTGTGGAGAAGTTGTGCATTTTTATTTCTGTGTTTCGACATTAAATTATCTGTTAAGTTGCAGCATTCTGAAAATGAAATAGTCTACAGTGTATTATTTTTGGAAAATAGTTAATATTGAATACTCATAAGTATGCTTATTGTAGACAAAGTTCGGATTATTTTGTTAATACATAATGACATTAAATTCTTTCAGTAATATCCATTTTGAGTTTTTATTTGATTAAGTGAATGAGAACTAAACTGAGTTTCAGTTTTGCTTTTATTTTCTTCTATCCGTCACAGCCTTTTTGGCGGTTAATTGCGCGTTGAGTTGTGAGTGCTTATGGATGTGTGTTGGTGTATGTATAAGGAACATTCTTACTGAGAACTTGCTATTCTAGCGTTGATGAATTATGCTTTGATCAGTTCTTCGTTTGTTTGCTATTGCATGTAAGAATGTTTTTCCCATATGTTGTCTTTCGTGTTACTTTGTTATAATTTTTTCTCTCTCCATGGTAACATTGCAAGATGTGCAAATATACAGCGGTAATCACCGATTGTGCTTTACAATTGTTGTCATTGATTGTTATGACAATGAAGCCGTTTGCGCAGCTATTCTTGTTTCATTTTGTTGTCAATCCGGTCCACGGTACGCTAATGATAGTCCAAACAATGGTCGGAAGTGGTGTATATTGTTTGTTTTCGTGGTTAGTTGGCAGCCGAGTAAAATATGACGTCGGTGAATCTTTTAAATGTTAGGGTCTATACACAACTCTTAGTTTATACTGACCAATGTATGCATATAGTGGGCCAGGTGTTTATATCGATATCGCAACCTTGATGAAAGCAATTGTTATCACCACCAGGGCAACAACTGTTCGTTTAGCTAAGCCGGATGTTTGTTTAATAGAATTCGTTTCTTATATACATAATAACTTTTCTGAAGTACTTTTAGTAGAACTGCGAAATTAGTTAAATTACCTGTATATTTTCCGCAATTTAGGATTTTTCTGACAGTGTAATACCATTTGAAATCAATTTCTATTGTAACTGTTGTTGGATTCTGTTCATTTATAGTATTTTGTACGTTCAATATATATACTATAGCGCATACATGCACCTTTGTAGACTGAAGGACTTGGGGATAATTGGCAATTGAATATTGGTATCAAATTTTGTGGTTCACTGTGTGCTAAAGGTGATGTTAGCGTTGCACGACGGAAATGTGCCATAGTGAATCTATTTAACTTCTTATCCATTTCTAAATTACAAATTTTGAATAAATTGTTTGTTGGTAACCTCTTTAGTACAATTTAGACGCAAGACATATTGATTTCGTTTTGTTTATTGTATGCTAGAATGCAACTGTTGTTAAATATAGTATTATCTTTCATAGAAATCACTTAAAACTTCTCTTTCCCTCTCTCTTTATACCAGCATGCGCCGCCACGCTTTACAGATGTTAGCGAACGATCGTCGCCCTCCAACTCATCATCTATTACAAAAGTCCATCTTAATTATTCGGATCCCATTATCCAGAAGTACAAAATAAGAAAAAGTCAAACACCAGAAGGTCTTCCTGCATCCGACACATCAGAGCCTCGATCAAATCCTATTCTTAACTCCTCGTCGGGTTGTGAAAAATGTGAGCCCCTCACAGATCTTCATCTGTCAAAGGTATTCTTAGTTGCATATGTATTTTTATGTAATAATTTATTTTCTGATATTCTAATGGTAAAAATATGGTTAGATCTTTGTTTTTTTTAAAAAAGAAAGTTTAATCCTATTTATTTTACTTATGCAACATCAACAAACAATACAGCAATATAACAGCCTGTAATAACTGTCGCTTTACTGACATTTAACCATATGTTGTAGTGTAATATTTTTAAAAGAACCAGAAAACGAAAACAATTTTTTTAAATAATTGAGTGTTTTATGGTGGCAGAAATTCAGTTTAGACAGAATTGGGGCAAATTATACACATTATGGAAGTCATATTTAAGGCATGGCGAAATCTACATCACAGATTATTGCGGTTTTTATTGTGTCGTGTTGTTAACGCGATGTCGTATCGCACAGGTTTCAATCATGGACTATGATGCGCACGAACTGGTCCAACTTGTAATTTAGTTATTTCTTTCGCCAACCTGCGCTTGTTGATTGGACAATGCTCTGCTGTTCAATAGAATTGAGGACATGCATAAAATAGAACTGAGTTAAAGCTGTGAAAAGAGCCTTATATGTTTATATAACAATGAGCAAAACCATAAAAATTTCCCACCTGATGACTGGCGGGCGCAAGCTAATCAGCCCGGGAATGGTAGCATTAACGATGACCATCATCCAGTTTCATGTAAAGCCTCGAGCGTGATCTAACTACGCGGTGGTTGTATGAAAGTATACGCGTCAGACGCAAAAAAAGATTGGTTCCGGCTTTTGTAGGAAAAATTGGCCACAGGAATCTGGGCAGATTGTGCTCATTATACTTTGTGGGCAGACTATTCAAGAGAAGAAAAACTCCGAATACGAACCATCCCTACTAGGAATAGTCGAATTAGTGTTCTTTTACAGCTCACATATAGCCATAAGAGATAGTAATTATAATGAATAAATACTGCGTCGATCGCCTTATTTTCTGAGTGCTGTGGGGGGATAAGTGACATCATGCTCCTGCAAACACCATCTCTCATACTGCCTGTTTTCCTTCTCTAACCTCTTCTCAATCTAACAATATCATCATACCCAGCCATACAAAAGTCTGGGTCGTAGCAATAGAAATTCCGGCATGACGACCGGCGAGCTCAAGCTAGTCAACCCGCGATTGGTAGCATGCACCTTGCTGAATCATAAAGGGGCACAGCCATCATCCAGTTTCATGTGAAGCCTCGAGTTTGGTCTAATTGTGTAGTAACTTTTTTTGTTAAATGTGTAGTGACGGAATGAGAGCAAGCGTTCCAGACGTGAAGGACAAGTTTCGGCTGCTGAAGGAAACTTTGGCCACTGTACAAAAAGTAGCTCTTGCACATACGTTGGATAAATTAGAAATCGACTTGTGTTGCGTATCTGATACTAGAATACAGGATCCTACGTGCATTACCGAACTGGTTGCGCCATCCCTATGTAGGTGTTATTGGCTTCGAACGTCCACGGAGTTCTCTCAAGACGATAAATGGGGTGCTTGTTTTGTCCTTAGCGCAAAAGCTGAAGCTTGCATAATTGATTGCATCCCTTTAAATAGTCAACGTTGAAATACATCTGCTAAAATCATATCTTGGTTGGAAGGATAGTTGTTCGGTATTCTTTTTTACTTTCCCGGCAAATCTCCAGCAGATAATTGAATGGTCAGATTCGACTTAAGTGTGCCAAACCGAACGAAAATCCGGGATGTAAGCACGCCATTTATAACTAACAGCTAAATGATCAGTCCAAAGTTGTCCGGGGGCTAGAGAACACCATGTCGCGCAACGACTTAAACTACGTCTGACGTTTGTGCTATGTTCCACGTAGCTAACAAACGGTCACTATCTATTATCTTTGCACATCGAGCCTAAAGTCTATCTTCCAACTAAATGAAATTCTGTTACTTAAGCGTCCACCTTGAGCAATCATGTCACCCATAACCAAGAGTATATCTGAATTCCTTGCTCTACATAGTAAAGAGCTCATATCGATTTACAAAGCATCGTTTCTGTCGTCTGTACTGCAATCGGTAGGACCATATGCAGATACAACGAAAATGCAACTTTGACTAACGTTTCTGGACTTAATTCTAGTAGACGTACTTAAGCATGCTGCAAAAATTCTTAAATTTCAAATGATCCATTCAGTAAAACAAACCTCAGCTAGTGAGCTAAGGCGAATATCGTCACCCCATTCACCGTCTTGAGAAAACTCAGTGGAACAAAAGGTTCGAAGCCAATAACGCGTAGATGAAAATGGTGCACCCAGTTCTGTAATACACTTAGGATTCTGTATTCTGGATTCAGATACGGAACACATTGGTTTATATTTTATCTAACGTACGTGCAATAGCTTCTTATTGTCCAATTTATTAAATCAAGTGAACATCAATCCCATTGTATTTAACCAGTAGCCGAACAAAATAGCAACACTACCGCCAGTCGCACGCACTGACCTGTTTCAACCTTCCATGATCATCATCAGAAAACGACGGCAAACTGACTATCGAGGATCAAACCGCATTCCATAGATATGGAAAGCAAAATTAGATATGCGGCTCTCATCTAAACTAGTCTTGCATACATTGTACTTGATTGGAAATGTCTGCTGCACAATTTCTATACAGTCACGAACACTAACTAATTGCAACTTTTGCCACAAGGGTCACCTTACCTGCTGATTAGCGCAGGGTAGATAATCGAAATCGGGCTACTACAGGCAACTTTATTTCCGGTTCTGCCTCCTTTCCTTCCACTTTCTCTTCTCATTCTAACAATAACACTAGTTTAGATGCTATGAATATGGTTTTTGTTGATCATATCACTGAGCCCAATATCATGTTGGCACTAGGTAAATGGCTGGTGTTTTAAACGAATAGTTAACGCATGCAACTGATAAATTATTATTCAGCCACTCTGGTCTCAATTATTTAGATGAAAACAACAGTTATGAAAATTCACACACACCCACACATGTGACACGCGAATATATAATGAAAGGTCAGTCTGAAGTATAAATATTATGGCTAGAGGAAATAACACGCCTGCTTCATTAGTTTCGTTTGTTAAACGTGTGATGTAAGTTGCAATTGATGAAGGCTATCGATAAGTTTAGCCGAAATATTTTAGTAAAAGAAAACTACTGGAACAATGAACGCTGCGTTAGTCAAAACGCAGATCAGGTAATTTCAATTAATCCAAATTTGCAAAAGCTATCTTCATCCAAGAAACATTTAAAATGGAATTATAGCTGCAACGCCGTTAAATGGTATAATAAATATACACTGGTGAAACAACAACTCGTGAGAAAAGTGTGAAATATATCCTTTTAAAGTATTTGTTTAAAACATGATGTTATTCCTAAATGTTTTCGTTTTAAATTAAATTTTAAGTTAAATGCTTATGGAATGTCTCTTAAGCATGACCTTTGTATAAGTATTATAAAAACTTTGATTCGTGATTTAGTTAAACGGAATATTATACTTATTAAGGAGAAAACTAAATTAAGATCGATGTTAACTTCTCTTTTGCACGCAGATGAATTTAAATGCATTGATGATTTCAGCGATGAAGCCCGCAATAGAGAAATAAAAAAGCAAGAATTAAACATGAAAAAAACTTACTGACTTGGGAATTTATAGACCCCAAGAAAGTGATAATTTAATCGGGACTAATAGAATAGTAAACCTATCAACATTAAATCTTAATGATGATTTAGTTGAACTACTTAACCGTGGTTTAAACAAGGCTATTCCAAATGAAAGATCGGTTAGAAATGAATTAATAACTGAGGCTGTGAAAACGGCACAACTTCTTTCGGATAAGGATAGGGTGAAATTTGAACTAGAAGTTACCTCAATAGTTTTATCACACAAAGAGGATAAAGTTAAGCCTAACTATGTTATTAAACGTTTCAGAAAGGAGTTAGTATCAAATGATGTTATATGTCTAAAAGCGGATAAAGAGGGAGCTACAGTTCTGATGAATAAATCCGATTATAACAATAAAATGATAGAGCAGTTAAGTAATGCTGAACTATACACTAAAATACCAAAAGACCCTACTGATAAGTTACAAGGGCAAGTAAAATTATTAATCAATAATATGATTGCTAATGAAGAATTGGATTCGACGCATGGTAACACTCTCATTCAAAGAGATACGGTTGCACCCAGAGTTTATGGTTTAGTTAAAGTGCATAAGCCGGGTAATCCTTTAAGAATTATAGTGAATGTACAACACTCCCCAACATATAAAATTTCAAAGTTTTTGTGCCATAGAATAAGAAAATATTCCTATTTCTTAGAACATACCTTGCTAAACTCTTATCATTTGGTTGAAATTGTTGATAAATGTGTACTAGATGAAAAGGATAGATTAGTAAGCTTAGATGTAGTATCTATGTACACAAATATACCGGTACCTGAGGCTCTGGATTGTTTTAGACGTTTCCTAGTTGATCACCCATTAATATTAGAAGGAAGCAAAATGACGTTAGGACACGTCATGGAGATGATGTGTATTTGTATGTCCTCCACTTATTTTAAATTTCGTAAGGAATTTTATAAACAAATTAGAGGCGTTCCAATGGGACAACCTTTGTCGGTCCCAATAGCTAATATCTTTATGCATTATTTGGAAAATAATCTGTTGGATAAGACTCCACTGAAGCCAAAATTGTACCTACGTTTCTTGGATGACATTAATGATCTGGAACCATGGTGATAATGAAATGGTAAATTTCTTAAATTTAGCTAATCGAATGAGCGAACTCCAATTTACCTTAGAAAGGGAATCATCAGGTGAATTACCATTTTTGGATGTCAAATTAATTAGAAATTGGGAAGAGATATTTATAGGAAGGATACTTATTCAGGAATCCTTCTTAATTTCAAGTCCAATCATCCGTTTCGTATGAAAGTCGGGATCTTAAAGTCATTAACATTAAGAAGTCTTAAGTTAACAGATATAAAGCATAGGAAGTTAGAATTAGGTAGACTACGCAATATATTCAAGACTAATGGTTACCCTCCTCATTTAATAGATGCAACAATGATGGACGTCGTGAAGAAATTTAATCCTAGTTTGAGGTACATAAAAGCGGATAAGGAGAAGGAAGAGCGGAAGGTCATGGTATTACCGGACTCTATATTAAGTAGGAAAGTGAAATCATTAGCTTTAAAATACAATATAAGGACCGTTTTAAAACAGCCCCTTACACTTGGCACTATACTCCCTAACCAAAAAGAAAAGATTGAACCCTTAGACACTTCAGGAGTGTATGAGATCCCATGCAATGATTGTAGTCTCAAGTATGTTGGTGAGACCATGCGCCCAATCAAAGTAAGAAGAGGTGAACATAAAACTGCGTGTAAGTATGGACATATTGCTAAATCAGATCTTGCTCGTCATGTAGTGGAGACTGGGCATACTATCAACTGGGAGGAATGCAAACGCATAGCAATATGTAGTCGTAATAGGGTGACGAGATTGATTATGGAATCTATCGAAATAAATCTAGAAATAATACTATGAATGAAGCTGCTGTTGAAAAATCGTTAGGTCCGATTTGGAATACGGTATTAGCCAATGGCAGGAAAAGACGATTGCATGAATTGGAGACTGAAGCTAGCTCCAGTAAAAGATTAAGAACATCGGATTAAGTTTGACTCATAGGTGGGCTTATTGTTCAAGTAATGAATAATCAATTATTAAGAATATAGTCTTTCCAAATTTCATCCATAACTACTCGTTTGATTTTAAAACTTAGTGATTTAAACTCTAATTTTGTGTTTTGCACCCTCATCCTACCTATTGAGATTATTCTAATAATACAATAATTTGATGTATTAATTTTTCTGACGCGTGCAAAGGGTAAATTAATGTCTATTGACTGCAGTTTATTTAAGATGTACGTACATGTGTATCATTTATTTTTTAAAGTTTTTTAGTTATGTATACACATACACATGCACATGCGTGGCGTGCGCCTATTTAATTTTATGCCAATAACTGTTATTAACTTGCCAATCTTGAGTGCAATCCTAGTGGTTTGAGTTGAAATTTAACATGTGCATTCGGTCTTTCGGATTTCTAATTTTATCACTCATGGCATGCTTTTATGACGAGTGTATCTGGATAATTGGTTTCCCCCACCTGAAAGTGAGGCCATCTCAGTTACGTCATTTTACATTCCGTGTATGAAACGAATAGTTAACGCATGCAATTGATAAATTATTAGTCAGCCACTCTGGTCTCAATTATTTAGATGAAAACAACAGTTATGAAAATTCACACACACTCACACATGTGACACGCGAATATATAATGAAAGGTCAGTCTGAAGTATAAATATTATGGCTAGAGGAAATAAAACGCTTGCTTCATTAGTTTCGTTTGTTAAAATTGTGATGTAAATTGCAACTGATAAAGGCTATCGATAACTTTAGCCGAAATATTCTAGCAATAGAAACCTACTGGAACAATGAATGCTGAGTTAATCAAAACGCAAATCAGGTAATTTCAATTAATCCAGGTTCACAAAAGCCATCTTCATTCAAGGTAAATAATCTATTCTATGTCGTACAACATGTTTTTATATAAAAATATTTCGTCTGCCAGGATGAGGTCCATGCGCTCATAGTTTATTTCGTTAAAAATCTTACTCGATGCGAACGCGAGACGTGCTCATCGGCGATCTTGTTGAGTTGTAGTGGAATCATCTTTTTAAATGGTGTGTCATTCGTTGACGGAGTTATCTAAGAGGTGGGGTTTTATTTGGACGCGATCCAACCAATGCTCTATCAATATTTTCTTATAAGTTTAAAATAATTTTCTAGCTATCCTTGTTGGGTTTACTGTGCGACGGATTGTATTTGGTGATTTTTTAATAGTGGTGATTATTTTACAATGGTATTCTGTCAGAACATTGTCTTGCTTAGCATATTCTTCATTTGACACATACGCATTAGTGCTTAACATAAAAATCAAAATGTAAAGCTCTGATTTGTGTAATAATTCATGTGGTAACATCTTTGCTGTCATCTCTATTTTAGGTGATATCTAAACATGAAAATACCAAAACATCGTGTTCCGAAGTTGTGTTTGCAGACGTTATCCCTACTAATAACTTCATGAATGATGTTCTTGTTCAGAAAAAGGGAATTGTGTCTTTAACCGATTTCAATACTTGTGAAATTCCGTCGTCAAAACTAGCTATTACAAATGACTTAAGTTTGTTATCAAGCCCAAGTGAACCACAATTCAACTCGAATTTGCGCAGAGCAATAGCAAAAGCTGTCTGTGATTGCAGTTTTCTGTTATCTGCGGAGCATAAACGCGCCATCTCGTCTGATCGTGAGTACAATACTCCTAAACTTAAATCTGACTTCATATTGCACAATCAACCTTGCGATGCAGTCACTACTTCGATGGCAGTTGTTGCCCCAGAGAATGTGGAAAATACTGGAAGTCGGATGGCCTCCACCCCCTTATCAGTTGATGATCATCATAGGTTAGCGTCCTTTAAGACAACTGTTGATGCGTCTGCTTGCAAGTCGGTAGCTTCAAGAAATCTACCTGCGATTACTGATGACAACTACAACAATAATAAAGCTGTTGGTGAGCATCAGTGCATGTCATCGCAGTCCTGCACAACCGTTTATGTCGATCAGACTGCTTTTGGACAGGTTAAGGTTAGCTTAATTGCTTTGCACATGTTTGAGTTTTGCGCGAATTATTCTAGTGGCATTGACTTTGGTGTTAAAATTTATTTTATACGTGACATTTGCATAATTTCTGATGTTTGTGTTATACTTCACATGCCACCTGCATTACTGAACAACTTGGCAAATATTTTTTTAGGTTTGGTTAATTTTTAGCTAAGCTAATAGTACCGAGGTAGCTCGCGAGATGGCTGGAACCTCAGAAGTGGTATATCAGACATCTTCTGGTCTGGAACGATTACGCGCGACATCACTGATTTAATCACGCCGCATTTTACACTGAATATAGATGAGATACTTGTATGGATACAAGGCTTGTTGTTCATTATATCGATTTCGTATTTGTATATGCTTTTACTTCAGTTTGCTGTTGGTCCAATGGATGGTTGCGTTCGGCTTGGCACTAGATCATTACAATTAACTTCAGTTATGTCTCACTGTAATAATGAGGTGTGTAAATGGCTGTATTTATAGCTGATCTAGTTATGAATTGCTGACTCGGTAACCATTAGCATGTAATTTCTTGCTTTATATTTGAACGCTCATAGGAGTTGAGCTATAGACGACTAATTATGTTTAACTACTTAGCTTTGAACTATATGCAGATTTTATAGATCTTAGTGATTGGGATGAACCAGGAAATATAAAGTTAAATTTTTCGTTCAAATAAGAGCAAACGTAAATATATGCGCTGTATTTTAGACCGCTTCTAAAATGTTATACACTTAATTTGATTTCCCTATTTGAACGTTGGACTGTAGGTAAATATTATATGCCAATTTATTTAGTGCATTCCTCAATTATTAGGTCACCCAGAATGGCATAGAGCCAAAGAGTGTTTCGTGGAGAATGATTTTTTATTTTCTTGTATGTGAACATTTGGCTTCCATGCCAAAATTATAATTGCGATTTTAATATTATTAAATTGTGCTGGTAACAATAATATGATAATGAAGTATAAATCGGCCATGTAATAAAGCATGTGTTCTCGAAATGCTTGCATTAAATCAGTCACATGTTTTTCTCTTCTTGATTGGTACTAGTCCAGTTGTTCTAATCCAATTCGGGTATCTTTACCATCGCTAGAAGGAAATGGACCAAAAGTATAGAAGGCAGACTGTGATGACTTGATATGTATAGGGTGAGGGAGCAACCTGTGGTTTTTCACCAGTTTGACGTTTACAACGTGGGTCTGCTCTGTTTTACTTTGGTGAATAAAATCGAAGTGAAATTGGTTAATTCTCTTGAGACTAATGAATGAATGGTCGTCACACAGTGAAGAACCACGGGTGCGCTCGAAATTTTCAGACATTATGAAGCCATTTATTTGTTCGTGAATGCGAATTGCGGAAGGCTATGCTGTCTGGACGTGTAGTTGCCAAATTGAATTAAGACAGATAACTACACAATCCTCCGCGGAATTTGTTTATATGGAGATATTTTAATTAAATTGCGTATTAGGTGTTGCGAACCCGGTAACAATTTAGTTCAAATATGACCAAAAGGATAAACCAAAGACAGCATGAACGGAACATATAATCCCATGCACATTCGTTGCGTGCTTATTGGTGACTCATCAGTAAGTGTCGGCATCACGCCCCTTACCAACTATATATTTAGTTGAGGAATGCGGGAAAAATTGGCTGATTAAATCTCTAATACGAATGTGGAACCCTAGTATTAGCATGTGATACCAACACTGATGACCAAAAAGGTTGCGGATTCGGAAAATCGTACTAACACATATGATTTCAATGTTTGATAAAGTTCAAATTTTATATTTACAACTAATTCTGAGCACCTGTTACTCCAGCAAATCCGTACACTCTGGCCTTGATAGATACCAGTTATCACATTTCGTGGTAATCATGACGTCCAATTAAATACATAATATTTAGATACTATTTGTGGCGGAGAACTAATATATATATGCAATTGTGTATTAGATGTTGCGCACCTAACAACAAATTTGTTCAAAAAGGACCAGAAATACATCAAAGTCAGCATGAAAGAAAAATATAATCTCATGAAAACACGGGTTTCTTGTTTACTGGCGACTGATCAGTTGTAGCCGGCATTACGTCCTTTACCCACTATATATTTGGATGAGGAATCTAGGAAAATTTGACGGTATAAGTCTTCGTGCTTTGAGTTGATTCTCTCTAAATCCTATTATTATGGCCGTTTCTTGTTTTTCCTGTCTTCGTGTGACTGCTGCGTTCAATCTAGCCGAATTAGCTTTATTTTACCTACGATAAATTGGAATGTGCCTGATGTATACATGTAACAAAATTATTCATGTCGGCTACTAGGATGATGGAGCAATTGTGTGACTTCCACAGCTGCTTCTACTTCAATAGCTGTCATTCCATTTGCATGTTTTTTATTCTGGCCAAATTGATTTTCGTTTTGGCTAGATTTTAATAAATTTTTGTTGGTTCTTGTGCTTCGCGCATTTGTGTTCTGCTCGCTCGTACAAAAACAGTATATGAATTTAAGTATTTATCGATCAATAATTTTTATTTATTATGATGGTCATAATGTCGTATTAGCATATGCTTCCACTCCAATTTTTTCTCCGCCTGAAAATAGTATCTAATTGTTACAAATCTAATAGAATTATATCTTTTTACCGCAAAAAGGGACAACTGATATCGATCAAGGCCATAGTGTATGGATTTGCTGGAGTAACAGGTGTTGATAAATATTTATTCTCAATTTGTTGGTACAATGTACCATAGTGTTAGTACCATGTACATTTTTGGCGGTATTGGTATCTGATATTGATAAAATAGCCTTTAGAAGCATGGCATATATATTATATAGATAGAGTTGGCTTTGAAGTCGTAATGTCGAAGACTTCATATGAAGTTAGCCTCACTACTGCAAGTTTATACATTCGTAATAATAGATTGTACCGTCCTACTTTCCCACATTCCTTACCAAAATATGTAGTGAGTAAAGGTCGTAATACCGTATCCTTCTAATGAGTCGCCGGTAAACACGAAACGAATGTGCACGAGATTGTAATTTACGTTCATGCTGTCTTTGATTTATCCTTCTGGTCAATTAATTTATTTCTAGGTGCACAACGCCTAATACACAAGTTCGGTGTGATGTTTGTTTCTACTAATACATCGGATACTGTAATATTAGTAGATGTGTGGATTCGTGGTCTGTCGAATATAATATTATGTTGAATAAACCTTTGTATAAGTAGGACTGGTTCTTTTTGTTAGTTATAAAGGCTTCAGCTATGTAAGCGATTTGCGAGTTTGGTTGTGTTGGCATAATAAATTTATTAGTCACTGTGCGTCCAGGTGGAATTATCTGCCTCAGTTGCTGATTTCCTTGACGGCGCTGAAGGTAATGGTAATGAACTTATTTAATCAGTTGCTTTTCACTGTGTCCAATATATGTTTGCCTTCACATATATAGGTTTTCAGTACACTGATTATGTTCAGTTATATTTGAAAAAAACATTTGAAAGTGATATATTTTTTTACATGGCGAAGGTGCTTTGAATTATATGAAGGCTTTCATTCTGTAAAATAAATGGTAATTCGTGCGTTATTTTTATAATTTTTCACATACCTTTGTATGCTTCTATTCTATAACATCGTACTAATCATTTAACTGTGTTACTGCGTGTTTTGTAAGTTTTTTTTCTCTTCCATATACAAACTGTTAAGTTTTAATCTATATTATGAAAATTGTTAACTTATCTTAAGATTATCATTGAGTATCTTCATTCAATTTATTTGATAGTTTGTTGACTCTGGCAGCAGTTGTCTTCCTTCAAGCATCAGTAGTGAAACAAAAGTGCCCAATCAAATTATACCTGTTTCATCATCTGTTGTTGAAAACAGACAATGCCACTGTTCATCATCTGCGGAACATCAACATTCGGATGTAGTTGCTATCAGCAACTTAAATGACGATACTTTTGAGCGGAAGCTGCCGTCATTTAAAATCGATTCATCCTGTTCATGCCAGTGTAAAGATATGACATTGCAGAACAGCATTACGACAAAAGAAACAGTTGCTTCTGAACCTATTTGTACGTCAGATACTCATGTTCAATCTTCGTGTTGTTTGTGTAGTTGTGCTCGTGAGAGAAGCAGTATAAATGTCACGAAATGCCTAACAGCTGCTTTCGAAAATCCGTCAATTTCTCGGAATGGACGTAGAAATTCCTTACAGAAAACTTTGGCTAACAGCAAGAATTCGCGCGAAATATTCAAAAGAAGAAATTTACTTCTTAACTCAAATCAGGAACCAGCTGAGCCATTGTGTGAAGATGCCTCCTGCTCATGCACAAATCGCTCAGGTGTTGACTTGACTACATGTATTGTCAGCTCTTCGAAGAGTTGTTCTTGTGGTGACTATAAAGGTGTTACATTCAGTGAAGAGGATATGCTCTCTAAAAATATGACCCAGTCGTTAAGACTTAAGGTAATTTTCTTTAACACAAATGCACAGAATTAATATGGATTCCTTAACGCAGAGTTTGTTTGATCTTTTCGCTTTGCATAAATTCGTTAGTTAAGGTAATCGACGGCATAATTGTTCTGCCTATTAGAGAGCCTATAACGGATAATTACGAAAGGATAGAGAAAAATGAAATTTTTATATGTTGGAGATTAGCAGTTTGGTAAGAAAATGTAAGAAACCGGTTAATGCCATTCATTGAAACATTATATTCAGTATAAATACATCAAGATTTAAACAAAAAAATATATGGATGGTTTAATAACATATTTATGAAAAGCCTTATAGTTATGTAGTAGTATCTTTTTGGCGAAATTCTATATTTGTGCAATTTCTTTATAGTATTTGAAGTATTTCGAAGAAAAAAAAACCGGTATAAGTTTATTCTGGAAAATATATTTATCAATATAACTTTTTCAGATGGTATGCTTTATGTTCCACTATGCGAGATTGGAGGTGGTTAGCTAGAACGTTAGATCGGAAGAGATACCACATGGGTTCTACCTCTAGAAAATACTGATCAACATACTAGTTATTATATAACTGAAATTGTATTTTATATGCGTATAGAGTCCCAGACATCAATGTAAAGGTGCTCAGTCTGTGCCATATTCTCAACAGTACATAGAGTTTCGAATGTGGACTAAACCGGTCTGCTAGATAAATTCCCTTTGTTACCTTAGGCAATGTTAAGATTATAATGATATATATATATATATATATATATATATATATATATATATATATACCGCTCTTGAAAATTGCGGGCCCTTGAATGACGCTTAGTGTTTAATAAAATTATAACTCATTTAAATCTAAAAATGCCCATCGTGTCAATCTTTGCTACTGTTGTGTTCTTACTGGACGCGTCACTTTGAAGCTTCGCCCGCCACAAATGTACCGTTCTCTGATACAGTTGTGTTCTCAGATTTTGCCAATTTCCACTGACGTTTCTCATAGTACTTATTATATCTACTTTCATTCATTCCATACAAATATTACATCACAAAAAACTAAGTTTTTTTGATATTTGGTATACCAATTCGAGCCAGTTTCGATATACCTTAATATCTGGCGTTCAATAACTCGCCAACCATACGAATTCACACATGAACTAAATTTCTATGCAAAGCGTGTGCATTAACATATGTGCTCAACCATGTAGTCGCATTTTCTAATTACTTATCAAAACCAATTCAATTTCAACAATATTTAATTCCCCGTCTACCTAATCTCATCTTGTTTGTCTACAGTAATTAAAACAAGAGATGAGAAGCAAAACAAGATTCGTACAATGAAACTATGTCGATAGGCTACGAAGGGTTATCCGAGAGAGGGAAAGAGCGAAAGTGAAAACTGGTAATGGCGAAATGTTGAGTTAGACTAACTGTGAGGCCCACTATAACTCTTTATACCCTATTGTAAACAGGATAAGATTATGTAAACCAGGAATCGAGTATTATTATAAGTGAATTATAAATGAAATTAGATAAGTTCTTCTATGCATTTTTGAAAGTAATTATTAAGTGCGGTAAAATAGTTAGGTAGGCGTGTTTATTAAGACGATTTGCTAATAAATTTAGTTTGTATAAGTGAATTCGTATGAGTTTTTACACGCATTTTTAATCGTATATATTTGTTGCCTTATCATCATGGGCGCAAATTGACTTTACACTAAGCAATTCTTTAAATCAAGTTTGCAAGCTTGAAGTAAACACCAATTCAATTGTATTTAACCAGTCGTCGAACAACATAGCAAAAATAGCATCAGTCAACGTACTGACGCGTAGACGCGTTTCGACCTTCCATGATCATCATTAGCGTACGACGTCAAACTGAATAGCAAGATAATTAAAGGGCCGTGTGAATTTCCTATTTATTATCAACATCGTGCAAGGTATGTAAGCACACATGTTTCAGATATATATATATATATATATATATATATATATATATATATATATATATATATATATATGTATATATATATATATTTGTGTCTGTGTGCGCGTGTATCTGGGGTGTCTTTTTGCGTTTGTTGTTGTATATAGATGAGTAGTCACTGAAGGCTAGTTATATAGGCATACAAAAATTAGCTCGAATAGGTATACCACATTTTTAAAAATTTGTTTTCTTATGCGACATTTTTACGGAATTTTTAGTAATTGATTGAGAAAGAACTAACTGAAATGACGGTGAAAAATCGATAAAATCTGAGACTACAACAGTTTCAATAACTGTAAACTTGTGGGGGCCTCAGAGCGATGGGACCAATGCGAACCCATCAATAATGGAGACTGACACTCTGTACAACTGGAAATGTAAATGAATAAATATTTTATTGACATACAAGTGTCATTCAATGACCCAAGTAGTCACGGGATATATAAGAAAGATGATAGTGCTGCGCGCTTTCATAATTCTTTTAAATTTAGATAATCAAACTCGTGCCATAAATCTTCATTTGAATATCATTTAACCAAGGAGAATGTGTCTGTTATATTATGGCAGATTGCAGACGGCTAGTTAGAACTTCAGTTCTAACTTATGCGAATGCTAACTATAAAAGCTATGATATAATTCAAAAGTCTATTTTGTAGTGAATAATCATAGATTTAGAACTAAATGTGTCCCTTATGTGGCAAGTCTTAGAGAGTAACGGAAGAGATCCGAGTATACAGGAGATCGTTTTACTGGAGGAATTGCCGTTTTTATTCTTGGATATATTTAGTTAATGCTGATGAAATATATATGCAATTAGAATTCTTCCATAAATCTTCAGTTGAATATCAGTTCCAAAGGCGGCATAATCTCTGCTCTATTAGAAAAGGTTGGTTGTTAGAACTTTAGATTGAAGGATGCCACAAAGAATCCACTTGAATGGAAGGCTATACAAGACTTATTATACGACTGAAAACTGTGCAATATGTGCTAGGGTTGGCGAAGTAGATAAAATTTAAGACGTGGAAGTTAATGTGCCTAAATTCGTGCCCCGTCTGCGGTAAAATTTAGACAGAACTTGAAGAGTACTTGATAATAACAGAATCGGTCTATTTGAAGATTTCCCTTTGCGAACTTGGGCAATGCTTAGTTTGTACCAATAACGTTTTTGAAAACAATTTACACAATTAGCATTGTTCCTATTCTATTTTGGAAGGTTTGTGGTAGATAGTTGGAACTTTAGGTTGAAAGAGATGTGTATTGGACATTACCTGAAAGAACGGATATCCAAAATCATAAGTTAGTATATAAAAGAAAATTTTGTGTTGTGTGTATCAAACCGTGCTGGTTGTTTGAGACGAGTCGATCATCTTTCACATATTCAACAAAGGCATTTGGAATCCATACGATAACCAACGTTTTATGAGATTAATCCCAATTATCATCATTATCATCATGCACAGCCATACAAAAGCCAAAAGTAACTGTTTCACTGCTATATAACCATAAGAAGCCTAACACAAACAATGTCAATATCGACAAAAATAATTATTTAGGTTCACAAATTGTTATTCTAATTTACGAGAGAAATAGAGTACCTAGTTACTATGAGTATATTTATCAAGATAGCTCATAGAAATGAGACAAATTGAACCACTAAACAACATGGCCAAGTCAGATTTAGGGTAAGACAACATAAAAAATGCAGCTCTATTGCGGGTTTCGCTGTTTCACGTAATAAACCAAACTTCGAAGCTTACTTTGCCATACTAAGGAAAGAAAGCTGCGAAGATGATTTTATTGTACATCTGCAACAAGATCGCCACTGAGCTCTATACGATGCAATATTGCGAAAGGTTTCTAACATAAAACTTATGCGCACGTGGATTCCATCCTGATAGACGAGTGGGTCCTATACTACCTAATTTGGATATAATTGGCTTCAATTGCTTCTGCCATGTCAGAATTTGCCCACTTTGTTTCTTAGGCTAATCTGGTTCGGGATGAGAGAGCAGAGCTCTATTGGACAATCGAATTGAGGACACGCAAAATGTGACCGAGCCAACGAAGTTGATGAAGCCTTATTTGTCTTTCTGACTAGGAGCATTTGTTGTAAATACGTCTAAGGATGTCAACGTTGATTATTAGTTGTTGGTAACCAACAAATGCTATAGTGTTAGTATCCTTTACAGACTCGGTATATATATTATATAGTGTGAGTTAGCATTGATGTCGCATTGTCGTTGACTTTAGATTATGTTAGCTTCACTATTACAGGTTTACACATTCGTCTAGGAGATTGTACCGTCCTATTATTCCACATTCTTCTACCAAATATATAGTGGTTAAAGGGCGTAATACCGGCTCCTACTGATGAGTCGCCAGTAAGCACGAAACGAATGTGCATGAGATTATACTTTCCGTTCATGCTGCCTTTGGTTTATCCTTCTGGTCACAACTGAACTAATTTGTTACTGGATTCGCAAAACCTAATACATACTTGCATATATATTAGTTCTTCGCAACAAACAGTATTTGACTAAAATGCTATGCTTCTCAAACAACGATGGTCGTATGCCTGTAAGCGTCTTACATCATCAACTTTAAGAGACCAAGTTTTCTTGAAAACATTAAACAGCTAGAATCAAAACTGTGCTAGTCAAAACGCAGATCAGGTAATAAGCATTGAAGTCAATTTCGCTTTACTTTTCAGCTAAAATAGCTCAGTTTTTGTGCTGAATGACAGTTATGCAACATCGCTTTTGCGTATCATTTATGCATAACCTACAAAGTCTTCTATAATTAATTTATATAAGTTTTCAGCTTGTCTCATGTTGATATCATAGTTAAGAATTATCAAGTTATGCTTAGGTATTTTCGTTTAATGTAGCAGTGGTGGTAATCGGGACAATGGACCCTTTCGGTGTGTAAAAGACGTGGTTACATGCTCGCAAATAATTATTATTGTTGCGCAGTTGTGAATGCAGATAGTGAATAATTGTAATTTAGACTGAGAAATAAGTCATATATAGAACTTAAAAATTTTTTTACACCAGCTATATAATATGCAATTAAAAATAGCCATTTTATTTTCGCCAGTACTCAACTCGGCTGTAATATCTTCTACTTTGTATAGTTTATTTCTTGCTATTGAGGCAGGAAGATGGCGATCCATAAAAGAAAAATATATCAAAATCAGAAATACACTACAGTACATCCATTATTTCAGCTCTTTGCCAGTTGCCTAAAGAGGAAATTTGATACCAAATTTATCCCGCCCAATGAAACAAATCTGTTCTAAATAATTTAAATGTCAAGAACTGGATGTGCTCAAAACATAATTATTAGAAATAAGACGACAAAAAACAATAAGGCCATATCCAATCGGCCATCAAGACATGGTGTCAACCATGTCTCGATGGCCGATCGTACATGGGCTAACGGGGCTATGGCGGTGGTGTCACCAGGGCGTGGTGGATTTCCGACCGGCAATCGGATCTCCTATAAAATACCACATGAGCCCGACGACGGCACCATGACTCGGCGTGTGTTCCCCGCCACAAAAGGGTTCAACAGCCACAGGATTACATGGACTCCTGGACAGTACCCCGTACTTCCGAATGGCGAATGAGCTCTCAACAGCCACCGGCAACCATGCAACTTACTGCTGCCTTGCAGACTGCGCTTGGATGTGCAAAGGCTAGAGGTGCGTCCTCGATCAAAAAGCCGAGTGGTGAGGGGACACCACTTGTACCAAATTCCCAAGAAACTCCATGAAATGTCACAATTCAATGGAGCCGGCTTATCCTCCAAAAGAAGTCAGCCGCAGTAAAGTAAAGTAAAGTAAATATATGCCAGTATACCCTTTAAAAAGGACGTAACATCCGAAATATTCACTCGAAGAATTAAAAAGGTAATTACTTCTCGGATGCCAGTACATAATTGAATTTTTATACAGCAAAACAACAGCTAAGCATAATTTTAATGGATAAACTCCTTGCAATCGAATAGCCCAACAATGTTTATTTATGCAAGTGCCTTAGCTGCTTAATGCGCTATGCAGGCCGGACTAGCCGATTATGAAATTAGCGAATTCAAGCACATGTTAGGTTGCGCACAACTTGCATAGAGAAAAACGTATTTACAAGAGCTGAACAAATTGTTGGTAAAATTCATACTTAAAATCTGGCGTATTTACAAGTGCTCAACGGGGGCTGGTGTATGCAACATACCTAATCTTTCACCGAGTAAACAAAATAAATTCGTGAATGTTTTTAATACAAACTGGTAATTACTTTTATGTTTGTGTGTGTGCACGCGAGTTTTTGTGTCTCGCAATGTGTTTCCCGATTCCTGTTTGTTCTTTTTTATGTGATTAATCCAAATTTATCCACCCTGGTTTTCAACAAATGGGCTATATAAAGTACCAGATATTACGATCGAGTTAATTTATGACCAAAAGGAAATAGCCTTTTTTTACTTTGTATATACCTGCTTTATAATAAATTTATTTCTCAGATCGAAATACAAGTGCATAAATATGGCTGGACTAAAAATGATTTATGACTTGTTTTAAACTTTAGAATTACGATGACAATCGGCTCGATGCGTTAACCACTTGTCATGCAACTAATTGCTTTGAACGTTCATTGTCCCCATCCATTGATATGTCGCGTGGAAAAAGAAAAAAGTATCATGCATTTGGTCCTGAGCATCGTCCACCAGTTTCGCCTTTAATTCATAGTGTATCCAAAAATGGATATAATCGAACTTCGAGCTTTTCCAGTAAAAATGCACATCAGGAGTCGCCTCAGTTATCTTCGTCATCGACGGCTATTTTCAAATTCGGCAGTAAAGATGAACAAGTTACTGATGACAGTAAATATTGCCATGTTGGACTCGAAGGAACGCCGATTAAGTTGCAAGGTAAGAAAAGCCTTTTGGCGATAGCAACTGACCCGATGGTTGCACCGGATGATTGCCAGGACTTGTTATCGTCTGGACTTGATAGAAATGACGGTTATCAATTACGACAGGACAAGAACCAAATCAAAGAAAATCCGCCTTTATGCAAACCAAACATTCAACAATTAGAGTTAGATGCAGAACACACTCGTGCCACTCACGAAAAGTGTACAAATGCTCGTAAGTCTGGCAACGTAGATCCTGTTACTGGAACTACTGTTGGTGTCTGTAAACGAGATGCCTGTAAAATTCTAAACGACATGGTCAGTTCGTCGTGTAATTTAAAGGAATTTGGAGTCACCAAAATAATTAAAAATCCTACTAAATCCGTCGAAATGACGGATTTGGCTGAATTCACTAACCAGCATCCGGATTTTAGAGATGAAACTCAAAGAGAGAAAACCGGTTCGATGTTAAACAGGGATTTTTCCGTTATATACGACATAAATGGAAGGCCTTATCGGTAAGTGCATTTGATTTTCATTCTCTATTTTCAATATTTTAAAAGTGATACTGTCATTTTATTTTATGCATATTTATTCATTTTTTTGTATTTATTTACATTTCAAAAAGTCAAATGCTACACTAGACTTTCAATCTTGTTAAACGACCGCTATCTAGTGGATTTTGAGCATAGTTTGGGTTGCTGTTGATGCGTGGTCAGTAAGTACGAACCACATACATATACAGGAGAATCATTTTTACCAAAGCGTATAATGGTGTCATTTCCGTCTCACATCATGCACGTCGGGTTATTGATGTAAGCCATTAATGCCATCCCATGATACTGTTATGTGTGGGAGACGCGTGAATGGGCGAAATGTACTAGAATCTGACGAACGAAAGTTTTCAGTGTATAAAAGCCTGCTTTACTGACATGTAGTTATGTACACAGGGTTACACCTTTTAGTCAATCTAAACTAACGGTGATTGCCGCGGTGCCGGGCAAATTAAATCTAGATTTCAAAAGGTTTGGAAGCTAAAATAGCATCTATTTAAATAAAAGCAATAGCACTGCTTGGAACTCTTAAAATGGGTACTTGCCTATTGTACCCGCCTGGTGACTGCAGTGACTCGGTGTAAATAGCGGAATAGCAAGCTAACAATCTCGTGGTTAAATAACAGTTTGCGTGTTATTAATCACTATTTTACTCTACATCAATCCTTCACTTACCAAAAAGTGACTTAACTGCGAGAAAAACTGACAAGATCTAAGGACTAGCAGGTTCCGGTGAAGAAGCATGGTAGATTCTGCCCTGCAGGTAAGTTCTCAAACCAATGGCACGAGAAAACTGTGCATTCGTTTATAAATGGATCAATGCATGTGGCATAACATCAGCTATTATTGTGTTAGAAATTATGTATTTAAGTAAATATTTTTTGTCAGATACCTTTGTCGGTATCTTTCATCGTTCGTTCATCACAAGTCTTATGAATAAACTAATAAAGCGAGTGCGCTATCTACTTCCGACTATTTTATTTATACTGATTAGTCTCATAATGGCTTACTGACGTTCCACTAGAATTGTGGACCTATGAACTATATCGACAAAGGTATTCCAGTAAATGAACTGGTAATGTCTTTCGTCGTCACAACAGGTACGATATTAATTTTATAAGTTATATTATGGACTAAAAGAGCTGATTTGGTTATATTTAGTTGTTTTCAGTAAGAAATCCAACACTAAGTGATCTGTGATACTGTAGCAGTATCGAGGACGGATTAAGTGAACTCGTGATTCGATATTCCTTAATTTTCAACATATGTGCTAAATAGTTAAACAATAAATAAGGTTCATTACCTAGCCTTTGTTCTACCCAACAAGGTGTTTGCATCCACTATCTTCAATTTTACACCTGTTTCGGGAACCTTTTTCAACAATTTCACAATCATTAAGTCAAGTGGTAAATGTAGTTTAAACCGCTTCATTTATACTTATTGTTAGATTTGTTAAGCATAACTTTCTTTTTACTAAGTGAGTGCGTGTCATGTATGCCTGTGTATGGTAATAAGGAAGATTGTCAATGTCCGGTTCTTATGGCACTGCTTGTTGGAAATCTGTAATAATTCTTATTATATCATAGTGCGACCGGACTTTTTATTGTACTCACCGATTGTAACTGTGGCGGACCACCGTTTGTGGATATCATATATGGTTCTATATCGCAATCATCTGTGCTAAAACGATGGCTATAGTAGGTAGACTATATTCGTGTCGCTGTTCACCTAACTGAATTCCTGGTCAGAATCTTTGATATGTAACGGCGTCACTTAATCCAAATGACTAGCTTCGATATGGCCATATTTTGGTTGATATACAATGATCTAAGTTAGCCTTTGTTGATGTTGGAAGGCATGGTCGACCCGCCAAAAGCTATAGCACTCGATATAGCACATGGTAGATTAGTCATTGCGGTGCATTTTATGTTCATATTATCTTTAAATGAGACTTTTAGCGAATCATCGGAAGTGTATGCTAGAAGGGCCCTTGAATTTGCCTACGTATCGTCAAGGCCTTATGTTCAATAGATTTCCGGAGAAGTTATCGGAAATTTTGAAGGTTAAATGCGTGGTCGAAGCTGAATTTTATGTTACAGAACGATCGACGGTATTTTGTTAGACGAAAATTGAAAAAAAGTTGCCTTATTATCTATGAGCCCACTGTTTTACTGTGGCTGGAGGACGTCTATCACAACGCTATAAACTACACTCGGCATTTAATGCTCACTAATTGTTGCTAACCAAATAATATTACTTACTTTAGCGACTATCTTGTGTATTTATGTAAATTCTGAACAATATATTTAGCCTTAACCGTTTCACTATTAATCATCGTTAATAAGCAATATTACGCATCAACTCACGTATGTCCGAGGTCGTTTAGCCTTGAAAAGGACCTGGTATATATTTTGTTTTTTTTCTAGTTATAGCATACCTAGTTTCTGAGTTTTGTCTAAGTAGGACTCTGCATGTAGACTAGATCCAGCTCCTATAAGATCATCATTATTTTTCCTTTCACATTTTGTTTTAAGCTGTCTGCTATTTTTATTATTTGCGAGTATGTATTAGGTGTTGCGAACCTAGTAACAAATTAGTTCAGTTGTGACCATAAGGATAAAACAAAGACAGCATAAACGGAAAGTATAACCTCATGCACAATTTTATTATATCTTTTTATCGTAGACGCCAGTTTTGTAATTCTTTTGAATAGTTAAATACTGTTTGTTGTGAAGATCTAATATATATGCAATTATGTATTAGGTGTTGGGAACCTAGTAACAAATTAGTTCAACTGTGCCTTCCTTTGTACTGTTGTTTTTGATAATGTTGACGCTTTCAAATGTCTTTTGTTTATCTTTTTGGTTTTTTAACATTATTAGTTACTTTCGAAATGGTGCTAGGCCGTCTGGTTGTGTTGTTCGTGTAAAAGACAGGCGTGATCGAAGTTTAGTTTCTCGTCGTCACAGTGTGAGTGAGGAAATATTTTTAGTTCCATCTGCTTGCTCGTCACCAGTCAATGCACCCGTATTTCAAACGAAAAGACACGATGAACTCGTCTGGAATGGACAACTTCCACCGAAAACTCCCACTTTACCCGGATGCAACGCAAGTAATGACACAAATAAATATCCGGCTTATTATCGTGGGAATTCCAATGAACGGCACTCATACACAAAATGTGTGTTTGGAATGTCAATTGACCAATCCGGTCTTAGAACTATTTTAAAGCCTAACCATTTAATTCAAGATCGTTATTGTCGATTTAACAAAGAAGAAAAGAATTCGCCCTTCTGTAGTACCGTATCAACTACTAATCTTAACGGTTCGAATCGGTCGGTCATTCCACATCATATCAAACAAAATAGATCATCTAGTGTAATCGGCCTACCAGGTTCTGTGTCTGTCACGCCATTGCCGCTATCAGCTTTGTCTTCTAATCTTAGTGTAACAGATACGCAAACAGGCAGTTCTGACAAATCAACACAGTCTAGTTCTGGTGTTGAATCTACATCAACTTTGAGTGATGACTCACGTATCTCCGGCGGCAAGTTTAAAGCTGACAACCAGTGTCTCGGTCAGAATCGTCATCTTTCAGCGTATGCAGATAATTCTGAATCGGTTTATTATCGTAGTTTTTCTGCAATGCCAAAAATTTCAAATGAGCCTAATCGTTTCGTCGAAGATGGTGTCACGGCTTCGCATATCGACCAGCCCACCTTCTATTTAGTCGGAGCTAGTGCTGTATAGGTGCTCTGATTAATTCATTTTCAATTAGTGGTAAGACCGGTCTGAGATTTAAATAAACTCAGTAACAACTTGTATTTTTGATCGATGTCTAAATTATTTATATACATGTTTTAGGTTATCGATTATCACACCATAACATCGATCATTGTGACTAGTTGTGTTACATTTTGAAGGATCAAAGTATGAACTCTGTGTCAGTACAATATAATTTGTTAATTTTTCTCATTGCATTCGCCTCCTTGCAAACACACGGTGTTCGTTGCAATCTTAAAAGGAACTATCTATAAATGTTATTAAGTGAGATAAAGCAGAATTGGTCACTCATGAGTTAATTCCAGAAAGCTTAGAAGCTTTAATTGATGTTATTCCATACTTTTTAGTGCAAGTTAAATATGATACATTGTAAGAAAATATGAAATCTTCGGTAGAATATCTATCAGTCTATGAAATTTCCAAGACAATTTTAAAATACCAAACAATGAACATTTAGAATCCAAATTTATTATTGTTTAATCGCACGATTTTGGTATTATACCTCAACATATTGGTTATTAAAAAGCTTTGGACTATAAATTGATTAATCTTTACAACTTCCTTTTTTGCATATTTAACATCGTAAAATATGTATTTATTCCATGATAATAATAGGAGTGGTGCTCAAGCGAGTTGTATTTAACCAATTGTGTTTCTTTTGCCTCGACTAAATGTATAGAATATTATTTCTGTTAAAAATAATTTTTCAATGTTGTGCTTTTCCGAAATGTGTTCGGCACTAACAGGCAAAAATGAACTTGATTCTTCATGTTCTCTAAATACTGATTGAGTAATTTTATTATTCTTAATTTTGCTCTAATTCATACTTCAATTTTTGATTATAGACTACTAAATTTTCAAAATATTGCATACTAAAATGTCGTAGACTCCGTGTTTTTTTCTACGTACATAGTTTTACACGGTCTCCTTTGGACTTTAATTGTACTTAAAGTGTATACAGCTGCATTATATATTTATTTTCTTTTGTGTACATTTAATTGTGTTGGGTGTTTGAACTATCTCTTTCGTGTGGCCATTGATTGGTAGCTATCGTATCCATTGTTTCATATATTTTTTGCACTTACTGATTTTTACACTACAATAATTCGTTTTATTTTGATATCTGCATATTGTAGATTTATGAAAGTGAATTTTTTACAGTCAAGCCTTTGGTGGTTATGCAGAGAGCATTAATATATTTACAAACAATATGACTGTTCAAGTATATCTAATTTATTTAAAATCACAAAAAGAATGTCTGTTGCTGAGGTGCCCAAACCGTATGCATTTAATTGACTAAGTATCACATTTTAAGTCAATTTTATTTTTATCGCGGAGAATTTGTTTCTATTTTGTGTTATTTCTATCAATTTTTTGCTAGTACCTTATACAAATGGCATACCAAGTCAAATTTTCAACTTGCCTCTACGATTTTTTAAATTTTTTGTTAATTTAATTCTAACATTGCACTGAATTTTTTTTATTCAGTCACTGATTTTAAACCATAATCTACAAGATCCTTGAATTGTTTGACATGTTTCACACCCAGCACTTCAATTTTGTGATGAGTTCTGCTCAGTAATTTATTTCACTTGTTTTGCACAATTGACAAAGATATTTTAGTGCATACAGTTCTATGCTTCTAAAACTTGTATTTCGTTTGTGTACATGATAAAATCTGCGAATTTGCGGTTAAAAATATTTTACCTTTTCACTGTAATTTGGAAGGACTGCTAACAGCGTTACCATAAGTAAGCGCTTGATCTTTAAGATACCCACATAATTTTATGTTTAAAACGTGTCATTTTTTAAGAAAATACTCAACATGGATACCTATTTTCGTGCTTTACATAAGCCGATTGGAAGTTCAATTCAGTCGGATGCATGAAACCCAAGTAAAAATAATCTCCAAATACGTGATTTTTGTACACTACGTCAGATAAAAAAAATGCGAATTATCATTGGTATCGGGCACTAATCTGATAATTGTCAGATTTCCCGTGATGTTTTTCAATTAACACATCTTACCACGAAAGTTGAGCACTTGCAATTTTTAGTAATTTACCAACCTTAATAATAATGAAGCAGATGTAATATCGCTTTCGACATAAAGTCCACGCCGGACGCCCATAAAATGTCACTACAGAACATCCACGATGTCACCTGGGCAATTTATATCGAATTCAAGCATTATAGAATTATATATATATATATATATATATATATATATATATATATATATATATATGTATTTATATATATATATAGTCAGTTTAAATTAAACAAAGAATAGCATGACAAGTTCAACATATCAAGTTGACCGGTTTCGTTCTAATTGGGCTTTCAAGAACGTGCTAGAATTTCCGCGGTTGATGCTCGAACTAGGCTGCACTTGCTTCAGTCTTACAACGTCTCCATTATAGTATAAAAGCCACGCACTACGTGCCATGTTCAGTTATATACCAACTTTATTTGTCTTTTCTTCGGGTAGATCCGATTTGGCAGCGTTTTCAACCTGATTTTCCTACTAGCTATCACCAATTCGCAATAATGAGCAAGTACCAATATCTGGACATAGAAATGTTAGGAAATGCTTTATCAGTGCCCAGTAATGCATAAACTGGCCTACTTGTCTAACTAGTTGATACATACAGAATATATCCAATAAAATCATGCCATAATACCTTCATTCAGTATCAGTTCCCGTTTTGTAATGATATATTTGGAATGGCCAGTTGGAACTTTGTCGAAAGTGGTGTTAAAATATCTCCATCTAAAGAAATTCTGACCAAGATAGTTAATAACCTTGTATAAAGCGCGACTTAAGTGGCGTAGTGGTTGGGCTGCAAGTCTTCTTGAGGTATTATAATTATTATATTATGCCATGTTTTGTAAATATTGACAATTGCTTATTGCTATTATACTTCAACTCAATATATATATATATATATATATATATATATATATATATATAAACTTATATGTATATACAACCATATATGTATGTACATAAAAAGGAATACAGTACATCATTCGCGGGTAGATGTCAATACCAGAACACTATTCAGGCCACTGATGATCCTTGCGTTTTCTGTGTACGCATAATTCATTAAGTAATATCCACTAAATGAACCATAATCGCCAAGATCAAAATACTTTCAAAATAGCACTCGAATAGTGGTCATTATGCGCATACGTGAAAATTTTTATCGACGTTTCAAGCGTGCTCGTTCGTATATCTTCCAAAGTTGGGTTACATAATGAAGTAGATTTAAGTCTCAGGATGTTCCGCGATTTCTTGCTAAGCTCTTCCATCATGTCGGTAGGTTGTGGGTTGATTTATTGAATGATATTTGAATATCAGATATAGTTATTTAATCTGAAATTTTATGAGATGAATTCATTATCCAATTTTGTTAATCCATCAAGCTTGAATGTATTTTGATTATTTTCGTTTAATTTGATCTGTGTGCGTAACTGCCAACTTAATAATAATACTTGGTGATCATTTCATATCAAAAACATTCCAGTGCGTTATATTCAGGTTTATACCAAATCTAAGCTAAACGATCTATATCTACCAGCTAGATATGAGAAACATTTTACACTTTGCGTACTAAAGTTTATTTGTGTATGCTTAAAAACAGAAGATTGATCATTTTGTTTGCGTTTGTTTAGCATTCTTCGGGAGCACAACAGTGCATCCTTATTTATGTCTTTTTATGAGCATCCTGATTCACCATTACCATTAGTTAGTAAGTAACTGAAATTTTTTTGTAGTGTGCGTCAGGGTGGCTCAGTGATTAGAGCACTAGATTTCGAAGCAGACGTGCTCAGGTTCGATCCCTGTGCGCGGTAAATTCTGTAAAGTACGTGATGAGTTCCCAACAAGGACATGATACCAACCTGATGGATATCAATTTATGCTAAAGTTCACCGAAATTGAGAATTACAACACCTGTTACTCCAGCAAATCCGTACACTCTGGCCTTGATCGAAATCAGTTTTCACATTTCGCGGTAGTATCCTTTACAGACTCGGTATATATATTATATAGTGTGAGTTAGCGTTGAAGTCGCATTGTCGAGACTTGATATAATGTTAGCCTCACTACTGCAGGTTTACACATTCGTCTAGGAGATTGTACCGTAATTTTATCCCACATTCATCACCCAAATATAGTGGTTATAGGGCGTAATACCGGCTCCTCCTGATGAGTCGCCAGTAAACACGAAACGAATGTGCACGAGATTATACTTTCCGTTCATGCTGCCTTTGGTTTATCCTTGTGGTCACAACTGAACCAATTTGTTACTAGGTTCGCAAAACCTAATACATACTTGCATATATATTAGTTCTTCACAACAAACAGTATTTAAGGACGAAACTTGTCTACTGGATGAATTGCCTCTTCCACAGTATACAATACTCAATTTATACTGACAAATGTATGTACATACTAGGTCAGGTGTTTATATCAAGATCGCAACCTTAAATAAAAGTAATGATTTAGTACTATTTAGTTAAAAATGGGTTAGGTTTATATATAGTCCATAAATCATTATTATTAACCCTCGCGAAATGAAAGATTTTTGTTCCATCAATTAATCAATAAGAATTTCTGTGTATTTTTCAAATGGCAACAGTATATTTGTATAAAAAGATCATTTTATGGAAAAAAATTTTCATAACCCCTACCTAGAAAAATAGGATGTATATTTACAAAAAGCGGATTTTAACAGAATATCAATTTTATGTCAAGTGAGCAACTAAAAATATTCTCCTAAATTTAAACATTTTAAACACAAAAATCAAACTGATTACTTGAAATGAAAGTACTGCAAATTTGATTTCTACAGACCGTCGCTTTCTCCAAACACTGTCTGAATTTGTTGAAAATCGGTGAATTAAATTCGAGTTTATATCGAAAATTGTATTAAAAAATGTAGAAAAACGTTGATTAGTCATTAAATTATTACCACCAAATCACTCGAAGGTAATAAAACAATTTGGTAATAACTTTATGCACTATGTCAAAAATTATCCATAATCCATTGTTATCTATGTTTCCCAAGAGCTACTGCTTGCTGACGAGGTAAATTATAGATTCCATAAGTATTATTGACTGAAGGAAAAAGGTAATTGCTTTCATTTAGTGTTGCGGCACGTCTCGACGGAAATTTCTACGTTTACGGGCCAAATCTTCTCAACCTAGCGCACAACCGATCCCTATCGATGTATCAAATCCATCACTACAATCATCTTAGCTATAGCCTGAACACAGTTGTGATACTGTAAGAGTACACGCTTCGACCTGATAATGTGCGACATTTTAGTAAAACATGCAATATATACAATATTCATCTTAGTATTGAATCAAAGTGAGTGCAACACCTATTTGATCGTAAAAGGAAAATTATTCTTTAAAATATTTGATTGAAGTACGAATTTCAATCACTGTCGCGAAAAAAATCAACCAATTAGCATTACGAAATGCTTCACAAAGGAAGTTAATAGCATACTTACAAAGTTGGTTATAAAAAAGTACATTGAGGGGCAAATTCTAGATCTACGTCCAAAAGCAACGAAAACAAAGTAGTGATTGCATGCTTTTTTCACAATCACAAAGACTTCTACAAGAATATAATATCATTTACGATAAGTAAGCGTATCAGGTAATACAGATTTATAAGGATTAAATTCACTGAGTAACTACGCCATCTAGCAGACCTATTTTCCTTAATTTGATGAAAAATGACGCATAACCATTTTCCGTCAAGTTCAAACTGCCACATTTCGTATTGTCTCTAATCGGATTTTGGGCAACAAATCCCATTAATTAATGGAGATATTTTGTTCACTGCGCACAAACCTCAAAATAGCATTATTTTCGTTATATTTATACAAATATAAATCAATGTCTATTAGGAAGCTTTACAATAACATCCGTTGGAGAAGAAAATCATTTTAAAGAAAAACCAAATATCACACGATTGTTCAAATTCACAGTTAATACAAGAAGGTAATTTACAGTAAGCTGTATTAAAACTAACCTTTTCTACTCGTTTAATGTAGATGAAAATAATATGTGTCAGACAATTGGATTAAATATGTACAAAACAAAATGAAATAGTACTAAACTTAAAAAATGTTAGATATATACAAAACACGCTATTGTACCAAAATAGAAACAGCAACTTGTCTGGAAAAAGGGGCTTTTTAGAAATTTAAAATCTCAAAGGAAAATACTGTTCACCAGAGCGACTCTGTGGTCTACCTCCAAGAACGCCGAACTCGACACTACCCTGTGCAGCTGTGGTTCTGCTATTCAGTGAACTGGTTAAATTTGAATCAGCACCTGTATTCTGATATTGACTAGCTTTTCGTGATTTACTTGTATCAAATCTTGTGCCTCCACTAGTAGATCCAAGCCCACTACCACCACCGCTACCCAAAAACCGTTGTAAGTAGCTATCGCCAGCATCGGGTATGAAACGAGGCCCACCCATGGGAGGTGGCGGTGGAGAATTTAATAGCGCTTGGCTATCAAGGCCATCTGACAGAGCCGTCAAACTAGCCGTCGCACCACCACGTGGTGCTAATGGAGCTGCTGCATGAGCAAATAATGCTGGATATCCCGGTGGCGGCCTATTGACAGCCAACGATCCCGAACCTATCAGACCAAGAGAGTTACTTGCGGCTGCTGCAGCTGCGCTGGCTTGACTTAAAGCAGCACTGCCACCAGGGGCCTCTTTACGGCGCAGAACAACAGCGCCTTCAGAGCGAGCCGGCCAAGTAGGAAACATTGACGGTTGTATAGCACGAGGCCACTCATTAAAATATGCATGAGACAAGGCCTTTTCGGCTGTAATGCGTCGCTCAGGACAGTAGGTTAAAAAATCGTTCAATAGGTTAAAGCCATGATCTGAGATTTGGTTTTCTGTGAAACGACGGCGTAATTGGTTATACGGATACTCTGTGAAGACGCAGCGTTTCATACCAGGTAACTCTTTAACACCTGGCCATATACGTTCCGTCGGCGTTCCCAAATCGCGGAAGATCATATTTAGTTGATCAAATTCACTACGACCAGGAAATAAAGGTTTCTGTAGTAGGAATTCCGCAAAAATACACCCAACTGACCATATATCTATTGGGCAGGTGTATTTTTTGCACCCGAGCAGAAGTTCCGGTGCACGATACCACAATGTAACAACAACTTCAGTGTAATGCTTCAACGGCGAACCGTATTCCCGAGCCAAACCGAAATCACCCACCTTAAGAATACCTGAGTGGCTCAATAGAAGATTGGACGTTTTTAGATCTCTATGAAGAATCCAATTATCGTGCATATGAGCGACAGCCCGAAGAAGTTGTATTAAAAGGCATTTCACCTGACCGACCGTGAAAGGACCATTCATTATCTGAAAAAAGGAAAACAGAACAATGAAAGACACAAACAAACGCAGAAAAAGATAGCAAGTGTTCAAAATTACGCATAACTTACATAGTCTAATAAATTATGAATTTCGTGTTAAGGATTGTTTATGCATAGATAATTTCACATTAATGAAAGAAAAAGCGAAACCGTGCATCATCATCCACAGCCATTTAAAGGCCAAAAGTAACTAATGTTTCACTCCCATATAACTATAAGAAGCGATATATATATATATATATATATATATATATATATATATTTCTAATTAGGAAGAAAAAACACATTAATAACAAAGTAGATAAAGGCCGTTTATTTCGTGAATACTAAACGTCGCTCTACAATCATTCATTTATATACATTCTGGGTTTTCAATTGATTATGCTAGTGGTAACAAATCTGACTCGCTTTTACTTCTATTTCTTATTTTGGCTGATTGGTAAGTGTGTATGCGTTTGTGTTTGTGTGTGTGCCTGTTTGCATGTAAAGGTCATTCTCGCTGTATTGCAAAGTGATGTCTGAGATCTGGTCATTATTGTTTTGATGGCTTGAGAATTAACCATTTGTGCGCGTTATTCGCTATTACATGTACGAGCCATAATTTCCCCAGTGTATTTTATCGTTTCACCTTGTTGCGCAAATTTGTGTTTTGCACATGGTAACAGCGCCAGTATGGATTGCAGTGTTAAACGCTTATATTTTTTGGAAACTTCTGTCACTGTATGCGCCTGTTATTTCCTATTCAGTTTGTTGACAATCCGATTGAGTTAAATACTGTTTGTTGCGAAGAGCTAATATATATGCAAGTATGTATTAGGTTTTGCGAACCTAGTAACAAATTAGTTCAGTTGTGAACAGAAGGATAAACCAAAGGCAGCATGAACGGAAAGTATAATCTCATGCACATTCGTTTCGTGCTTACTGGCGACTCATCAGGAGGAGCCGGTATTACGCCCTATAACCACTATATATTTGAGTGATGAATGTGGGATAAAAGTACGGTACAATCTCCTAGACGAATGTGTAAACCTGCAGTAGTGAAGCTAACATTATATCAAGTCTCGACAATGCGACTTCAACGCTAACTCACACTATATAATATATATACCGAGTCTGTAAAGGATATTACCGCGAAATGTGAAAACTGATATCGATCAAGGCCAGAGTGTACGGATTTACTGGAGTAACAGGTGTTCAGAAATTGTTGTAATTCTCAATTTCGGTGAACTATAGCATAAATTGATATCCATCAGGTTGGTATCATGTACCGAATCGGAAACCATAGTGTTAGTACCATGTACCTTTTCGGTACAATAATGTTGGTATCGGTTACTAACACAATAGCCATAGTGTTAGTATCCTTTACAGACTCGGTATATATATTATATAGTGTGAGTTAGCGTTGAAGTCGCATTGTAAGACTTTATATGTTAGCTTCACTAATGTAGGTTTACACATTCGTCTAGGAGATTGTACCGTCCTATTATTCCACATTCTTTGACCAATTATATAGTGGTTAAAGGGCGTAATACCGGCTCCAACTGATGAATCCGATTGAGTGTTTGTTGATTCTAGTCGAGAGCCTGTTCGGTCTTGCCTGGATAATAGTAAATTGTTCTTGAATTTTGTTATTCTTGGCCAGTCGATAAGATTATCATGTTGATGAAACTTTTGAATATTTAGGTCAGGTTCTTGTTGTTTTATATAAATGACTTCATAAATAAATAATAATTTTTCTGATTTTGCTTTAGCTGCTTTAAACTGGCAATATAATTTCATCATTCGGATCCACTCATTCAACATTTTTAAGACCAAACTAGAGGCATACCTTGATTAAATTCATCTTTCATACTATGAATGTCCGGATAGTGTGCGTAATCCAATTTTCAGACTCATTCGAGCAGAGTGCGGAAAGGGCTCGAACCTGGGCCCGTCTGCTTCGGAATCTGTTGTTACCCTGTCGTACACTATACACAATTTTCAGTTATATACTACCTGTATCTCGGTTACTTTTCTTTATGTGCAGTCCATATGGGATCCGTTTAGACATCAAGTTCAAACTAATCATCCCCAATCTGTCATTATAGAATAGATACCACGTTACATGGGGAAGCGGTTATAATTTGTCGTGTTTATATACATTAGCAAAAGGGGAAGTAGGAAGAAGGCGACTTTTAACGCCACCCGTTTAGTACCAAACCATTACGCTATTCATTAATAAACTACTTGGCACCTGTTTACCATTGAATTATACAGCCAAAAGTCTTACAACTGTTCTTGCCATATGAGCGTATGATCATGTGGAATCCACGACGCGAGAGATCGATTTCCACCTGTGTTTTTACTTCTATGTTTTGTAACAATGAGTGGTAAAATCTAACGTATAATTATTCGGCAAATCTTTTTAAGCTTTTTACGCATTTTTCTAAAAAAATAAAGGTAGGTAAACAGTTTTTCTTCACGGTAGAATAGAAAATATTTCATTTGAAATAAAGTCAAAAATGTGTCTTGAACATTGGAAGTTGTAACCCAACTGGATGGTTGCGAATTTGCATGAGTAATAGAACTAAGAAAAGTCCTACCATGTTTTATAAGAACCATCGAAGTGAGCTTCCAATATTTTATTATTAAAACGATTATGCACCGTTAAGGATGTGCTTATTGCGAAAGGCATTGAAACAAAATATTAAAGATCAAATTGTTAAGATAGTAGATTCCTGTTTAGAGGAGTGATACACATTATCTATTCCTATTACAGATCATCCACCACTCAAGGTTGATGAGCACAACCTGTCAGGAGCATTTGCCCTGGTCATTTTTCTGCAACCTTTCGCATCTGAAACGCTTGATATTATTCCCTCACTTTTTACCAGTTAGCAGTAAGCTCGAAGTAAAACCAGTATATAGGTTTCACATAAGATTTCAGATTGTATCCACGACTCGTGAAACAGTTATAAGTATGAAAAGCTAGGACTCGACAGTTGTCAGACAGAAACTGCTATGGCTTTGGACCATTTACCTTTAAATACCCCAATCTATTATAGAAAGTTTAGGCCGGTCTCATTGCGCATATAGTTACATATATTTACGAAATTTATAGAAAAACTGACAAATAGGATAAGTAGAAGGTTTTAAGTAAATTGTGATCGAAATAAGCCATTCATTGGCAAATATTATTAGAAAAGAAAACAGCCGTAATGTTAAAAGATAAGAATATCACCTTGCAAACGACAATGTAAGTTATCCGAAAAATCATGGTTTAATTCTTCATTTATCCGCTACAAAAACACCTAGCATTTCCTGCTTCTGCCTAGAATCAATTATCAAAAAAACGCAAAGTAATCTAGTGTGTAATAAGAAACAACAATCTGAATCACCACAATGATTCAAACTGAAGCTCAGATAAAATAACTCGCCCGTCATCTTGTCTTCAGCTAATTTTTTTTCGAGCAGGTTCCGCAAACAGATAGCCCTATTCCGAAGGAAAATTGAGTCAGATTAATTTTTCAAGAACAAACTCATGATTTTCCACTTATACATAGATCGGAAAATTCTAATAAAAAAATTTCCTTCCATTTAAGTAAATTATAGTAGCAGTTTATTCTAACCGACGCTTTTTTCTTCTATTTAAAAACCTAAATTGATTAAGATCAAAAGCTTCTAAAGGTCACTATCTTTTTCTTTATTGATTTGCGCATCTGAAAAGTGTGTTTTATTTTTAGCATACATACGTGCATACACAAAAATATACATGTGTAACTGTAGAGATAAAGGTGTATACACAGATACATACCTGCATATATAAATACCTAAATGCATATACATAATTGAAAAAGCATACACACACATACAAACATACACACATACATATAAATACATACATATATACATATGTACATACATAATGCATACATAAATACGTACAGGTTTTCGTATATGAATGGAGTTCAATGTTTCCCCTCTACATAATTGTTCTCGGTAGACTCTCGATTCACAATATTAAAAATCCAAGAATTTTTAACAACCACTCGAAAACCAACAAAAGCAGCAGAAAATCAACTAATGCGCAATATTTAAGTCAAGATCACAACCTTGACTTAAATAATGTCTATCACCGCCCGGTTAACAAATTTTCGTTTAACTTAAGTGCAGGATGGTACAAATCCCACAGAAGTACTACGAAGGAAGTGTCAACAATATCAAGCATGTCAATCGAGTACATATTGATATTGCATGGTGCAATGCATAATGTATTTTGTCTCATATTATTTAAGCTTCGTTTGTTAATAATTTGTATCGAATCAATTCAACCTGTCAGGATCGCTCCAAAAGGTGAATAGATTTTAAACGCAAACATCAGTTGAAGACCAACAGATACAATCAGTTTCATCTGTACCGTTACCTTGAATATTTCCGAGATTTGTATAATAATTTTTTTGAAAAGCATCATGATTCAGTTCATGTTTCATGCACGGTGGTTTTCTTGCCGTATCTGTTGGCGAACTAGTCGTGCGCAGTGGAAAACTCTTAAATGCTTGTTCATATGGCTGCAGGCCTTATTTAAAATTACTATGCGAGAGACGTTTGCTGTTTGTGTGTAGACAATTATATACGCCTCCTTTTTATGCTTGTCAAACATTAAATTGAAGAGAACACAACATGTTGCCTAAACTAAAAGCAAATTTTATGTTCTCACCTGAAAAGGACAAATAAGGCAAGACACTTAATGTTTCGATAACAATACTACGTAGCTAGAGAAAACAAAATAAATAATTAAATGCAAGAGATATGAATTTTTAATGCAAAATGTTCTGGTTAGTGACCTGGTTTATTTGGAACCGCGAAACCTACCTCCATCAGTGATTTCAAATCGTGCTCGACATAGTTCATGACCAAATAAATTTTGTCCATATTGCTGCCGACCACCACTTCGCGCACGGTGACAATGTTTTCGTGTTGAGCGCGCATTAACGTGCTGATCTCACGCAAAGAAGTAATTGGGAAACCTTCGCGCTCCTTCTCCATCTTTAAGCGTTTCAGCGCTACAATTTCACCGGTCTTTTTGTCTCTCGCTCGATAGACTACACCGTAGTTGCCTTCCTCTATACGATTGAGACACTCGAACTCTTCCACTGATCTACATCCCTAGATAAAGCAAACGAAGTCAAATTATTAGACAATTAAAAGGTAAAACTAATTTTCCATCGGATAATTGCACATTAAACAAACATTCCATCTAGAAATGCTCCTTGTTATGTAAAAGCAACGCGTGCTTGCAAATTGAGGCAAAGTAGCAGAAAGAAAAAACTTTTAATTGATCACGCTGTGTTGAGTCACTTATACTTACAAAACATACATATTCAGGTCTATACACACAATCATGTTTACCGTAGCACTAACGAACCCGCTTTTGCTAATTCCACGACCTTTAACAAGACAGAGACAGAGAGAGAGAGAGGACGCTACGACTTGACTAAGCGACTAATGTAGCGAATAATTTGTCTGTCCACGAGATTGTATCATTAGCCAAACGAAAAGAGTGTATGAGTTGCCTCCTGAGATAGAGTACAGTTCAAAATAATCGAAAGTTCTTAATTATATGCGATGAAGGTAGCACATCAAAAAAGCAGTAGCGAGGATCTTGTAGGCTAATTAATATTCCTCTTGGCTAACATCTCCTGGCGCTTAACAGGCAGCGTCACATGATTCACATAGATAGTAAGTAGACTAGTAAGTGCTTGGTCAGGTGCTTCCATTCAATAAATCGGTCGCTGGATCACATCATAAAGTACTCCCACTAATCTACACTTGTGTGGTAAAAAACGGGAAATTTAGCAACAAATATAATTCAGTGAAGTGTTCTAGTTAGTTCTGTATAATTAATTTAGACTCTTGTCGAACCCAAGGCACGGAAGACCGAGTCTACTGCTTATACATATGTATGCATGCGTATATATCTAGTTATTTCTTTTAGGACCAGTAAGTCATACTAAATTTGTTCTAAATAGAAAATAAAGTTACTCGGCCAAATACTCACTGTTTAATTTTTTCAATATAATGTTCCCCATAAGGTTACTTGTTAACAGCATTCATGCTCATTTCATGTTTTATTAGTTTAAAGAATAAGTAGCATAATCTTTTATAAAGCCACATGGTTCTCTCTTAAAATTCATAACTGACAGAAAAACTTCGGAAATAAAACGAGCAGATCTGTTGAAGATAATTTTCGAAAAGGAATCAGAAATGGTGGTATAACTTTAATTGCAAATTATTATTCTGAAAAATACTGTAGTAAATTGTTTTGGGAACTTTGAGTAAGCACAATTGAAGGCGAACCAGCTAGAATTACTACCAAAAAATATCAAAATCACAACCAGTATTTTTGAAACATTACCTATCAATGCCTTTGAAAATCCAAATGTCCGCTTCTTGCCAATGAAACCGACTAATAATGACTTTTTTAAATGTATTTACTTTTTAGAATATTAAAACTGGAAGACTTGAAAATTATCAAATTTATAGTTCAACTAAATATTAAACTACCAACAGTTTCCAATAGAAAACTTCTTTTCAATTAAACATCAGGATGTTTTATATAATCTAGTGTTATCCACATAACGTATCAAAGAATTAAGTACAAAAAACAACAATGCACAAGGCAGGTCGGAAGACAAAAGGATCATTCATAGATCGTATTAAATACTATTAGTCAGATGGAATCCAGACTTTAAAAACTAGCAGGAATTCATATAATGCAAATAGCGCTAGTTAATAGATTCACCATCCGCAGCTAAAATAAGTTGCACCCATGTGCTTCTGCTTATCTTGCCTTGACAACGTATCTATTTATCTTTCAATTAAATGTTACGTTTAGTGCAATATAGTTACAGAAGTGGTTTTGCAAAATTAGCATATTAAAGGATCAATAAGCGGTTTTGACCGGTTTCATTTGATAATTATTTAAAAACGAATACAAAGAAAGAACAACGATTATCGAAATATCACGAAACCTTTGAATATTCTTGTAATCAACAGATAGTTTAGCAAGAAAAAAGTTCTTAGTCCGAAACCCTGCACAATATGATTTCGAATCGATCTCAGTGGCGAGCTTTGTACAGACATCTAGTAAAATCATCTTCGTAACTCCTTAGTAGGACAGATTTAACTGCGCGGTTTGATTGTGCTTTTGTAATGACACATGGAAAAACACAAGAATGCTGTAATGCCGATGTCGCCTCGCTTTAAAATTGACTTGGCCTTAATGGTGTGTGCAGAAATTTAATCCGCCTCGCTTTTGTGAGTTGCCTAAGTATATATCACCATCTGAACTAGTTGCCTACATTGTGATGTTTATTTCAAGCTCGAAACCTGACTTGACTATTTTTTGCCACCATTTGCGCAATCAATGTTTGTTTAATTGTATTACCCATATATATATATATATATATATATATATATATATATATATATGTGTGCATCAGACATATCCAGTCAACTATGATATATGCGAGATTAAAAGAGGTGAATTTCGCATATCTAATTTTGCTTTTCATACATATTCATTGCAATTTGATCCTCGCTAGTCAGTTTGCCGTCATACTCTGAGGATAACCATGGAAGGTCGAAACGCTTCTGTACATGCTACTGTCGGTAGTTTTGCTATGTTGTTCGTCAACTGATTAATAAAACGGAATTGGCGTTTACTTCATGCTCACAAACTTGAATTATCCCAGCAAACCCGACAATACATTGAGCCAGCATCATCAAACATTTAAATGACCCGGCAACAAACTGAAGTAAAAGCAGAAGTACAAACGACATTATAATCATCAATAAGAGCACCCCAAATTGTGCAAAAAGTGAGCATTTAATATCGTAATATGCACACTCATGAAGAACGATAAATGACAGACGTCAGACGCGGAAAAACATTCGTATACACAATAGCCATCAAAGCGAGAACCTCTTCAAAGTATGAGACATCGATAAAAAATAAAAAGATCTCGAGAAGTACTTCATTAAACAGTAAGCATAACCTCAGTAAAACAATCACACACACACACGCCAATCGCTACAAAAAAACACTTTAACTAAGAGTAAATTGATGCAAATAAATACAATTAAAACAGCAAATCAGAAAATTTTCACTAACTCAAGCAAATTCATTCATCATAAAGATAGGAAACACTTAACTGTCACCAACTGTGATTCAATCATTAACCTAAACACAAGGAGATCAGATTCTCACGGCCAGAGCGCCTCTTTAATGCTCAAAACTACATGAACAAACAAGTTATAGTTTAGCCCTGGAAAATTTAAGGATTAATGAAGGCATAAAAGCGTTCATTATGGGTATGATGGCGAAAGCAATGCCTTGAGCACGAACATGGTGGCACGGGAAATAATAACAGCCACCACCAGAAACGACTGGCGCCACATATTTTATTTTAAGGTAGACATCATCGTACCCAACAGTTATTGGAAACAAGTGCGATAACACTGCTCATACGACTGACTGACTTGAACAGGAAATTTATGTTGCTACTCTGCTTTAAAATAGTTAAATATGAATGTGTGTATAACCTGTGAAGCTGGATAGTAGAAAGGCTTGACAACAACGCTTTGATTATGCTCGTCATCTTCATCCTCCGAACTGCCACAATGTACATCATCCCCTTGAGAGTCTTCAACGCCGTCGTCTATAAAATGATCCTCGTCGCTGTCTTCTACACCACCAGATGCCTCCAGTCTATGTCTTTTTCGCTTTAAATCTAATCGGAATAGTAAAGAAATCAACAAAAAGTTATAGTTTGGGATAAGACGGCCATCAATTTGTCTATAATTAGCCAAAATTAACGTATGTGAAGAGTATACAAATCGGCATATACCGTACATTACTTGATTGAACATTGGAGTTTTATAAATGCAGATAGAGTTTATCGCTAACCACTTAAGGAAGATTTATAAAAAAAGTTTCTTCAACTTTTAGAGCATTCATATCTCTAGGTGATTTCAATATCCAGTTAACAAGAGCTATATCGCCAGCTAAATTGACATTCACGGCAAATGATCACTTTCAAAGTATAAAAGACGAAAATTAAATTAATCAACAACTTTACTCGTGAAATATTATGTTAACAATTGGATTGACTTCGCACTAATCATAACATCATCCGATTAAATACACGCCAGTTAGATACCGTTTGCGGCAGAGAATTTATATATATATATATATATATATATATATATATATATATATATATATATATATATATATATATATATATATATTAATAAGCAATTGTGAATTAGATGCTGCTTGTCTAGTAACAAAGTTCAAATAGGATTACAAGAATAAACCAAAGTCGGTATGAATGAAAGATACAATTCACAGGTGTTTATTACTTAAGGGCGACTCAATAGTAGGAGTCTGTACCACGCCCTATACCCATTATGTATTTCATTGAAGAATGTAGAACAGATGGACGATATAATCTCCTACACGAATTTGTACAAAATCAGTAATGTGCAACTATGATAATTTACGTCGACCAAGGCTTGTTTGAGTAAGACGTATTCAGGCGCGGAAGTATTTCTCTATTTTGGTGACATTTAGCCAATCTTAATATCAATTTTTTGGTATCATGTACAGGCGTGGCATTTTTAGAATCATTGTATTAACACCTTATACTGGTATGATATATATTATTCACTGTTATTTGACGTTAAAGTCAAATTGCCGAAGACTTTATATGAAGTTGACTCCATTACTGTCTGAATACATATTCGTATAGATGATACCGTCTTGTTTATGTTAATGCCCTTTACCAACAATTCACTCAAAAGATCAGATACTGTTTGTTGCGGAGAACTAATACATATGCAATTATGTATTAGTTGTTGCGCACCTAATAAGAAATTAATCAAAATAAAACCAGAAGAATAAGCCAAATTCAGCATGAAGGTAAAGTCCCATATGCCCACTCGTGTTGTGCTGATTGGCAACTCATCAGTAGGAGCCGGTAGTACGCACTTTACCATCTAATTTTTTTGGTACGGAATGTGGGACAATTAGATGATATAATCTCCTATACGAATGTGTAAACCTGCAGAAGTGGAAATAACTTCATATAAAGTCTTTGACAATTTACTATATATGACATATACGGAACCTGTAAAGAGTCAGTTCGAAAATTAATAAACTCATAGGGACACAATATATTGATTTAGATAGGTTTTCTCCATTACATCATTTTGTATTTAAAAATAATAGTAAATATTTCATGAGTCATTGTCATTTTATGTAGTGGACGAACGCCGATTATATTGGCCGCGGGTTAGCAGAAGGCCACTTAAAGGTTAAAGCAAATTCTATGTATAGGCTGAACCCAAGAAAATGTACAGCAGTGCTCCCGCGGTCTAGCACCTTTGTTTAGAGCAATTAGGCCTTCACAAAGCGAGATAAATTTGGATGGGCAAATGTCTGTGTGGATTGGGCAGCAAACAGTGTCCAATGAAATTTTGCTTTAAACATCTCCGTTAATCAAGCTATAATGAGTAAAAAAGACACATATTATTTGTAACGTGTAACTTACAAAATACACCACGTTTAGGTACCAGAAATGTTCAAATTCAGTCATGACAATAGAATTAAACAATTAATGATTGCTCAGGTGGTAGTTAAAATACTTTAAACCAAGTTTGCGAGCTTGAACTAACACCAATCCCATTATAATTAATCAGGCATGTTTTGCCACGTGTTTCGAGGACTGGTTAAATACAATGAGTTTGGTGTTTACTTCAAGCTCGCAAACTTGGTTTAAAATGGAAATAGAGTGCTTTATATAATTTATTAATATTAACTGAAATTGACATTGGTTGGTACAATTCAAAATGAGCTGTGAAGTCGTAATATTTCTGTGGATTAGTCTTTTGGTGTGTATAAGCAAGCAACCTCAATCAAACAGAGAAAATACATCTGTTCAGATTTCTGTTGAAACGCTTGCATCAATATTTGATACCGTTATATATAATTCTGCCCAATTTCCTTTGCTTTCCTCCTCTTGGCAATCTAGCAAAAACAAGCTTTTAGGTGAAAATGATAAGATAGATGTTAATTAAATTACTAAGCCAATCGTATAGCCAAATATAGGATATATGCAAAATAAATCACCTATCAAAGCGAGGTTTTGCACTCACTCCGACGATTTTAATGTAAAAACAATGAAAGAATTGGGACAACAAGAAGCTTCAGCAAATACGTTGGATAAATTGGAAATTGGTTATATTTGTTGTACATTCAAACGTCGAATCCAGGAACTTTGAAGTAATAAATAACTGCATGCCATTCTTATCTACCGGTTATTTTTTGAAATTTGATTGCAGAGTGCCAGCTTCATATTTTTCAATGCCACGTTTTGCGTACGCGGGTAGTAGCTTTTCATGGACAGTTTCATAAAGATCCGATTGTTCACAATTTCCAATTTCTTTTGTCTTCGATCGGGCTGAATTTGTATTCGTCCTAATGGAAAGGGAATACAAACTCAGCCATTATCTACCGGTTGTTGGCTTCGAACCTCTGCATTCAATGAATTTTCTCAAAGCGGATAAGCACGTTCGGCATTGTTTTTAGTGAATCCGTAACAGTCGAATTTGGGTGGCCCGTCCAAGACAAGTAAATCAAATGATAAATTATTAAACAAAGTTGCTTATTACAGTTAAATACTGTTTGCTGCGAAGAACTAATATATATATATGCAAGTATGTATTAGGTGTTGCGAACCTAGTAACAAATTAGTTCAGTTGTGACCAGAAGGATAAACCAAAGGCAGCATGAACTGAAAGTATAATCTCATGCTTATTCATTGTCTGCAGACGCCGCCATTAACAACAGCAAAAATCAGCACATAACTGATGTTCTACATTTAAGTTGCAAATTAGCTTTTGAAAATAAGTCTCCAGCTACAAAAGAATAGCAGATAAAGCGTAAGTGTACCATAATCATGATAGAAATCCTGATGTTCATCATTGTCATCGCTTGATGCTGCGCGTAGTGCAGCCGCTGCAGTAGCACTCGCACTATTCGCTTCACTGCGACGAATGAAGCCTTTCTTGGCTGCTCCTTCAAAGTTACCGGAAGATGCAGTGTTCACGCTGTCATCAATTGAGTTCATAGCATGAGATGAATTAGTGCGCAATTGATGACCGCGGGACGATCGATGACGAGAGCCACTATCATCGTTATGGACGCTCAATCGTCGTTCATCCTCTTTACCTGGAGGATCCTGCAAAAATATTGTTCAAAAACGAAAAACAATAAATAATTGCAATTAACTGGACAGTGTCGAACATAACGATATGTATACAAACGGGCTTACACAAATAAAAAAAATAACAATTAACCAAAAACATACATGCAGGTACATTATAAATACAAATAGTCCTGCGCAAATGCATACATGAATAAATGCTTAAATACACACCTAAATGCATACATGTATACACAACACATACATAAATACATGCATAAATACATACATACATACATACATACATAAATAAATAAATACATACATACATACATACATACATACATACATACATACATACATACATACATACATACATACATACATACATACATACATACATACATACATACATACATACATACATACATACATACATAAATGAATATATACATACATACAAAAATAAATGAATTAATACAATTAAATTATTATCGATGGCTCTAGTGGACATTTTGCTACAACTCAAAATTAGATAATTGCTGAATTGCACCAAAATTGAGAATCAAAACTACTTCTAAACACGAAACGCATATGTAAATGAGATTATACTTTTGGTCATGCTGAATTTGGTTTCTCTTTCTTGTTCTACTTAAACTGATTTAATACTAGGTGCACACCTTTTGCACGATTGTATATATATATATATATATATATATATATATATATATATATATATATATATATATATACTTCAAATACCAGCGGACAAATAAACACTCAAACCTAAATTGAATGGTAGGCCTCTCGAGCATTGCGTACGAGCAGAGTCAACACTAATAATTTAGAATCTAATAGGACTCATTACTCAATCTCGTTTGCCTCTAGAATTTCACATCTTTCGCAAAATAAGTGGTCCCTTGCGTGGGTAATATGCGACCAGGATGGGGTCCTCGTGTGCATTATAGTTCTTGATTAGAAACCCTTAGCGATATGGCATCGAATCGAACTCAGTGGCGATCTTGTTGCAGATGTCTAGTAGAATCATCTTCGTAACGTTCTATTCTTAGTAGGGCAAAGTTAGCTGCGAGGTTTGATTTGTTTATGACGTAATACAGTGAAATCCGCAAGGAATCTGTATTGCTGATGTCGCCTTGCCTAAATGCTAACTTGGCCATAATGGTGTTGAGGCGATGTTTAGTTTGCCTTATTTCTGTGAGTTATCCTGATAAATTTACTCATAGTAGCAAGGTATTCCTTCTCTCTCTGATTCTCGCTCTCTCGTAAATCTCACTAATAATTCGTCTAAATCCACTGATATACTTTTTTCATCCCTTATGGTTATATGGCAGTGAAACATTAGTCACTTTTTACTTTTGTATGGCTGCAAATTATGCTGATGATGATGATGATGAATATGCGACCAATCAGGAAATAAAATAAGAATAAAATTACTTCGTTACGATAGGCGACGTGCGTATCCTTTGAACGATCACGTCTTTCAACTTTGTTTCCTTTGCTGTGACTTTGTGATAACTGATTATCTTCTTCAAGCAGGCCACTCCTTCGATCTCTTGATTTGCCCAGAGCCTTCTCATTTGTTTGTATTTTATTGTGCCTAGATCCTAAATGCAGAGCAGCGTTGTCTTCAGAACTACTCGAAGACCCACTTGTGTTCCCATCGCTTTGCTTCCCACCGTTTTTAATATGCTGCTGTAATTGCTTAGCTGACTGGAGCTGTGTATCGTAGTTCCGATTTTCTTTGATGCGCGTCTTGTCTTTGATTGCCACCTCTCGAACACGATCTCGATCTTTCCTCTTCCCACGATTTCTATCTTTTTCTCTGCTGTCACTTCTGGCGGCTGGGTATGCTAGTGGACGGTTGCGTTGGTCTCTATTCCGCTCCTTGTTATCACGATTTGTCACATATTTAACTTTCTCGCGCTCAGCCATTTGATGGCCCAGTAAATGCGCACTGCTAACCTCATCATGAAGAGAAGTTTTACCAGACTATGGAGAAATATAAATTAATTAAAATAATTCTGGAAAATAAGTCTGATAATATATATATATATATATATATATATATATATATATATTATTATATATATATATATATATATATATAATATATAGTTGAATATGAATATTAAATGGTACTAACGTCAAACTAGGTCTTAAGTAGACTCGAATACCAATATAATAAGCTCGAGTCTGATAGATTGTTCTATTTTGGTCGCACAATATTTGACCAAATACTTGACGTTTTAAGGAAAGGTGTTGATCCAATATTCACCATATTTAGACATTGTTTCAATTAAAGCATGAGTTTCATTCCACCACCGACGTTCAAACGCTTATCTTCTTACGTACTTATGAAAGCCATTTAAAAAGAAAGTCTCGTACAGTAAGCATATGAAATAAATCACAGTGGAAGCCCAAAGGAATATGTAATCCTAAACCTGCTTTTGCAATGCAAAAAGGAATAATCGTTTACAAAATACAAATTTATCTTGAAAACCCAGAACAGCTCATGCTTAATTATCATAGGGTTTTGTGCATGTTAGGAGTCACGAGATTATTGAATTTCTTAACAGAAATGAAATATCAATTTAAAGCAATCGACCATGTTTTGCGAACACTCAAATGAAATAAGAGTTCAATTTCAATGAATATTGCTCCAGCATATAAACGAAGTATTTTTTCCAATGTCTCAGCTTGTCATGAATTAACTGACACACGCAATGCCACAATATTGCTTCCGTATTCGCCAAACCATCGAAAATATAGACTAGAACATGCTGGTTACAAATAAAACCATTTAAATGATTTTCAAGGGAGGCAACTATAGTGGATGGCTTGAGTTGTAGAGTATTCACGGCAGCTTTGTCGAAGCCTGACACTCTTATCCTAGATGTTGGTCACCTGATCATGCTGCAGCGTACTCTCCTTAACCAAATTGGCGAAAATTTTCGGGTATCTAGAAACAGATATAATTCTTTGGAGAGGACTGGCGAACTATTGTTTATCGGAATAAGCTCTCCCGGGCCCTATGTTGTAGGTGACAGTTCTCCATTTATACAGATACTTATTATTATTATAATCAAGGTTGCGACCTTGATATGAGCACCTGACCCAATAATTGTTATCACCGCCCACGCAACCAATGTTCGTTTAACTATACAGACACGTGTTGTATTGGAACCAGAGAATTACTAAAGATAAGATCAATAGACATGGCAAACATGAAAATTGTTTACTAACCAGTCCTTGTTAGTTAAAAATTTATTGCTAAATGTTGTTCACATTTACTTAAACCGTTCGCGCACACTCATTTAGTTCATTAGAAAGATAATAATTGACAAGCTCATTATTCAATTTTATAATTTGTTATTTAAATGCTTAAGTTACTTCCTTTATATGTAAAATTTTTTTCCAGGCACTGTATGGCTTCCATATTAAACTACTGTTATATATGTAGTCAATTTAAAATTATTAGAATAAACGTTTGAGCCATTGACTTGATTTTTTTTTAAATAAAAATAGTATGTGACATCCGTTAGTTTGTTATATTGTACGAGTAATTGATAGAATGAAATTATTGCTCACTTGAAGTGCGCGAACTTGTTTTAAATTTTTGCTTTCACTATTCGCGCAATTAATGAATGGTTAATTGAACAACTTACATAGATGTCGTGAAGCTACAAAAACGTTATATTCCAGACTGCATATCCATTTCTCAGCTGACATTCAAGTCAAATTAAATGTGTGAGACTAATGGAAAATCCATTTTTCATTCTGTGAAGTCAGTTTGGCGCCATTCACTAATAAGGACCATGGAAGTCCGCAACACATCAACACGTGGCTGACAAAACATTTGCTAGCTTGTGCGTCTGGTTATAAGCTAGATTTTGGTGTTTATTTCAAGTCCGCAAGCTTAATTTAATAAATATCATTTTTAGTACAAACAATTATTGCTAATTAAATAATTAGAGTATGTGGTGCATGAAGATCACGGTAGCTTCGTTTCCATGTGTCGTAAAGCAAGGTTGTTCCATGTAATCTAGATCCATTTCTTCTTTAATTCTTCCTACATTCTCATTTTCAGGTTTATTCCAATCCTTTATTTTTAATCATTTAATTAATTTTTAATATGTATTTGTAGCGAAGCATCCATTTTCAAAGGCTGATACAATTGTTTGTTATTGATGTATTTGATTTAAAAGGGCGCATTGACTGGATGATTTAGTTATTGTATAAATATGAAGCACCTCAAAATAAAACACGACGTGTTTTTTATTGGAGTACGAACAAGCGGGATTTTGAATAGTTTAAATAACGGATCTCTAAGAGCATATTTTGATATTGAAACGAAACTTTAACTTCATCGGAGCATATCTAATACTGTAGACTTCGAATTTCTCGGTCAAAGTAGTTCTACTGGCAACGGTAGCATTGACCTTAATAACACTTTCTGTATCCCTCCCACTGTAATCTCGCTAACCAAAGCGGATGAAAAACAGAGGGAGTTTAAAGGCAAACCGAGTTAAGTGGAGAGGCGTGATTAGTTGTGCATGATTGGCACAAGCTCCTTAGGAACGAAACACTCGGAGATCTAGATCTCCGACTTTGCATGCATGCGTTTATGGATGTTTTTATATATTTATAAATGTGTTTATGCATGTGTGTACATACGTGAATGTGCATTATATATATATATATCCATGGATCTCGATCAAGACATGCTATCCTATATAGATCATCGTCTTAGTTTTTATACTACATAGTGAACACGATGCTAAATTATTAGTGGCGAAATAGAGTGGAACGTGCCATAATCAAAGCGTCATTTTCGATTGCTATAATAAACGCTGATCACCGGATACCTCGAGACTATGGTGATCATTAGCTTTTGGTGGCAGACTATCTAGGAGAAGAAAAACTAATTATGTCATCAAATAATATTAGGAATAGATGAGTTAGTGCTCATTAACAGCATAAAAATAACGATGAATATTTTTTATACAATTATGTGGCGGTAAAGCATGAGCCTTTGAATGCTAAATAACTTCAGCATATGCTAATTAAGTTTACTGTGAAAATTAATTAAAAACATTAAGTTAAACATCTCGGAATGGCTGCTAATAACGGTGCGATAATTTGTGTAGCTATCTAACTATTCTACTTTGTAAATAAATAAAGCTTCTAGTAAGAGACGCGTTAATTACTAAAGCCCAGAATAAAAGAAATGAAAGACCTACTGACCTCATACAGACCATACATAACTAAAAAATTTAAGGTTATACGGCAATAATGCATCGGCACATTAATGCTGATTAATATCATAATTAATTCTATAATCTAAGAAAAAATTGAGAATAAATATTAATCAACATAAAACTCGAAAATGTAGCTACCATATGGAGTCAAACTGAATAGGCAAAAATCTTACCAAGCAACATCCTTCTACACTTATTATAATCAAGGTTGCGGTCTTGATATAAACACCTGACCCATTAATTACTTACATATGTCAGTATAAACTAAGAATTGTATAGTGTAGAAAAGGCAATTCATCCAGTAGACCGGTTTCGTCCGTATTGGGAACTCATCATCTACTGGCCAGAATTTGCCGCGGACAGGACTCGAACCTGGGCAAGTCTGCTTCGGAATCTGATGCTCTAACCAATACGGACGAAACCGGTCTACTGGATGAATTGCCTTTTCTACACCATACAATTCTTAGTTTATACTGGCATATGTAAGTAATTAATGGGTCATGTGTTTATATCAAGACCGCAACCTTGATTATAATAATTGTTATCACCACCCGCGCAACCAATGTTCGTTTAATTATATAAATGTTCATTTCAATATCCTTCTAAACTATTCCTCGGTTTAATGATTAAGACAATGTCTAGAAGCATTAAACGATCCACACTCGTGATAAAATATATAGTCCAAATACACGCAAATGAATATGAGATGAAATAGAGGCTCATTGGATGTGTATGCAAGGCTTAAAAATTAAATGGCATGTCCAATGTTAAAAATTATTTTCAAGTATGCACAAGTGTATTTTCGATTCATATATGATCAACTAAAATCGAGCATGGTTAAACTAACTCGAGAATCCGCCTGCCTATCAGTTAGAGCCGTTTCTTTTTCTCGATGTATTCGATGAGGTTGTTCTCCAGAAGCTGGCGGTTGTCCCTGGCGTTTGCTATCAACAACTTTTGAAGATTTTCGCAGAGCCGCTCCTTCAGGATCTTTAAGCGTAGCCCACGCATGCTCCGATCCATGTTGCCTCTTTTTGTCTTTGCTTAGCTGATAGGTCTTTTTAGATTGATCATCACATCCCGAAGGTACTAATTCATTTTCACTTGAACTACTGCTACTAGCACTATTTAAGTTTGTATAGTCAGATCTTGTTTTCAGCCCACGATCTGATAAGTTGCGAGTCAATTCGTTACCAATCAAGGTAGACGTCGTATCTGAGCGATGCAGTTTTGCAGAACTTGTTGACTTAGTATCTAACTTGTTGTGCGATGACTTTTCACTAGGCTCTTCGTCGTCACCTATCTCCCAACGGCTAAGAGCCGGTTGCTGGTCTGCAAGAGAGAACACAATTAAAAACTAATACAAAGTAATTATTTTAACTATAGTCACTAAACAAATAAAATGTAATGTTAAAATACATGAACTAAGCCTTAATTTATTTATCATAGTCGTAAAATGATAGTTATTAAAATTATGTAGCAGACAATAGTTAAACATTTTTATTGCGAGGACTTAATATATATATATATATATATATATATATATATATATATATATATATATATATATATATCCAACAGTAGTGCATGATCTATACTCCTTTCCTTATGTGCGACTATTTATATAGCTTGTTGTTTCGAATTAAATTAACAGGTATATCCTAAACATGGACCATTTTATGTTCATGTTGACTAGCATTATCCTCTGAAACTATATGGAGTAAATAATTACTATTTACATAATGCATAATACATATATGCATAAATATCGTATGTTTGTATGTTCTACTATACTGTGGCTGACCACCCCTAGGCCAAATGATCCGAATGATGCAAAAAATAGTGATTCTAAGGAATGTTTGGCAAATGGCGCCTCTAGTATAAATGAAGCTTTCGGTCGAGGCTGCCGTTCGGGCATTAACCTAGTCACAAGTGATCTGAAAGGCAGTATAAAGAAATTTGTACCTGGAGACTTTGCATCAGGCAGTGAAGAATTTATATGGAACCCTTCTTCTAACATAGACCACGAATTGTTTTACACACAATGTGGTGCTTAAAGAGCCGCTATTTGTTTGTAAGCTTTAGTTGTATTGTTTCGAAAATTTTTTGTCTGCGCGTGAAACTGCAAATGATGAAATGAACCATTTTTGAAATTTAAGCTCCGAAATGCAAACCAGGATCATCAGTCATAGAATTTTTCGGCTTGACTAGATGAATTATCATGAACTTTAATGCAAATTATGGCCTCCGTTAATCCATTCCTTAAAGACATATGATGTACGCTGAAGCCGATTCTGACAACTATGCAGTTAGGAGAAGCACTTAAAGTATTACATTCTAGTTTACTACCACACGCAGATTGAACTCAGTCTTTATCAGAATAGTTAGGTAAGGTGGTTATAGGTACAACGGGAGGCCACAGAGCAGAAAGGCTGAAGAAATGGAAGTAGCTTTTGTGTCAGGTAATAGTCGCTGTTTGTTCCAAATTATCCGTGCAACAGGCCCAAGAAGATTAAAAATTAGCGAGACTATAAATGATACTAATAACGATTTAATAACCGGTTTAAAAAAGTCGTCTTGACAGGTTGGCTGAACATTTTAGAGATCAATTTTCTTGGCTAATCGCGTCAGTTTCGATTCCTGAAAGCATGTCTGCATCAACAGTGTGAAAAGTTCGCTCCGAAGAACCATCCGAGTTATAAGTACGCGATGCAATCCTATCTCCTAAACGCCGCAAAACCGCAGACCCCGATTATTTGCTTCCAGGATTAAGGATGGTGGCGATATAATTTCAGAAGCGTTGACTAACTTTTTCATACTATATGAAATGAGGAAATCGTACCACTTGATTGGAATAAGTCGACCATCATTCCCACCTTCGTGTGATAACCATCGTGGTATAAATTTGACTCCGATCGTATCTAGGTTATTTGCTTCGATTAGCCCACGTCGTCTTAGCGCTTCACGTGAATCACATAGAAGAGAAGAACAGGCCGGATTCAGCGCAGGAAAAAGGTTGTATAAATAATATTTTTACGTTAAGGCAAGTTCTTGAACAGAGACATTTATATCACCGTCCCACAATAACCGTCTTTCTAGACTTTTTTTTGATTTGATTCGGTGGATCACAATGTTTTATTCCATATCTTGTTGAAAAGCGATGTGCCCACAAAATTTGTTAATATTATACGAGCTCTCTACACAAATAATTCTGGTCGCGTTAAGATATACAACGAATTAACGCATAACTTTAAAACCAGCAGTGGTGTTCGTCAAGGTTGTCCAATTTCCCCATTTTTGTTTAATTTTGTAATCGATGTTATTATGAACAACACTCTTCCACACATTCAGGATGCTGGAGTTGAAGTTCTCCCGGGCGATAAACTAATCGATCTTGACTATGCGGACGATATCGTACTATTAATCGACTATCTGGATGCTGCCCAGGCCACCTTGAATAGATTAACAGCCCTTGTTCTGTCTTTCGGTATGAAATTTGCACCCTCTAAATGTAAGATACTGTTACAGGATCACCCACCACTCAATCCAACGTTGCGACTGAAGAATGTAGATCTAGACATAGTCGACAGGTTTACATATCTTGGGAGCTCTATCTATAACGTAGGCAATATGTCCGACGAGGTGAGAATACGGATCGCAAAAGCTAGAGTAGCTTACTCAAGCCTTCGTAATTTATGGAGAAACGCGAATATTTCACTTTGCCTTAAAGGTCGTACGATACGCTAGTGAAACTTGCCCTAATAGAGTTGATGATTTGAGACGCTTCCAGCCATTCGACCATCGTTGTTTGAGAAGTATAGCACATGTTGGTTACCAACAACGAATAGCTAACGTTGACATCCGTAGACGTATTTTTGTATCTGCCAATAAGTGCTCCTCGTTAGAAAAACAAATAAGGCTCCATCAACTTCATTGGCTCGGTGACGTTTTGCGTATGCCCTCATATCGATTGTCCAGTAGGGCTGTTCTCTCATCCAGCACCAAATTGGTGGGCAGATTTTGACATGTCAGAAACAATTGAAGCCACTTACATCCAAATTGGGTAGTATAGGACCCACTCGTCTGCCAGGATGGGATCCTCGTGTGAATCATGATTCTTGGTTAAAATCCCTCACTGGCGATCTTGATGCATATGTCTAGTAGAATCAACTTCGTAATTTACTTTTTGAGTAGGGAAAAGTTAGCTGCGAGGTTTGGTTTGTTTATGACGTGATACAGTGAAATCTGCAAGGAAGGTGTATTGCTGATGTCGCCTTTCCCGAACGCTAACTTAGCCATAAGGGTGTTGTGGCGAGGTTTAGTTTGCCTCATTTCCGTGAGTTATCCTGATAAATTTACTCATAGTAGCAAGGTATTCCTTCTCTCTCTCTGCCCCCCTCTTTCTCTCTCCAATCTCACTAAAAATTTGTCTAAATTCACTTATATACTATTTTTCACTCCTTATGGTTATATGACAGTGAAACATTAGTCACTTTTGACTTTTTTATGGCTGGACATGATGATGATGAGTAAAACGAAATTCACTTCATGTCAATTTACCCTTTCCATGCGTCAAACCAAATACTTTATTCTTACTATTTGAAATTATGTAATATAATTATTATTACAAGGGGAAGGGATAATTAAGTTATAAATTCTTCAATAATCGATCAAAGCACTAAAAATGTCCACCGTGTGTATTTCGGCGTGTGTTCAGCTCCAATACAAAATAGGAACTGTCGCTATTCCCCCCATTTCAACTGATCTCCAAACTAACACACTGGAGCACAAAATTTCTGACTTTATCGTCAGAACAACGGTGTTCATCAAACCATCTAAAACTTCGTATTATAGGTTTAAAGTTAGCAGCGATTTTATTTATTCTAAAATGAGTTCGCAACGATAATAGTATTTCCTCAAAATTCAATTAAAAAGTTTCCATCCTAGGTGCCCCAATTTTAGGCTTATCTGCGGTATCTTCTTTTTTATTATTAAAGACGACCCTATTTTTATAATGCGTACCAGCTGATGCAGTATGGAATCATTACTGCTTGTGTGATTAATAATCTTTGTGGACTAAAAACATCTCATCTATCATGACCATTTGAGGTAATTGTTACTCAGTCATCCGCTCTTAAGTTGCCAATCATCAAAACCTGACGAACGCCATTTAACTGATAATTTTCAGATTTATCTTATCAAAGGTAGTCTTCCACCCAATGCTAACATGCTTCTTCTGTCCAGAATATGTTACTAAACGAACTGGGAAATGCATTCGCCTCATTTCCTTTCAGTGATGCACCGTGCATACCAGGAATTTAAATTTTGTTGCAGAGGCAAATGGAAACAATTTCTATAAATTTACTGCCGGTGTCAGGAAATCCAGAACGTAATAATATGGCTGTGAAAACATTTTATTCAGCGATTTAAAAAAAACATTAATCTCGCTCAATGTCGTTTGAAATAGGCTTATCTCCAATTTCCAGTTATCTAATTTATAAAAAATTAGTTATCGCGCTCTTTCTCCAAAGAATTCCTTTAATAAACCCCACAGTTGTCTGCAGGAAAAGTAAAATGCGTAATATAAAATAATTAGAAGACGAAGCTAGATTCTACACTAGAACACACATTAGTTGAGAACAACTTACTCTCACTGAACACGGTTTGTGCAGAAGATTTTTGTTCACGCTGACGCATCAACCTATGCCTGAGGTCATTCTTATTAATAGACGATGTGAGCAGATCTGGTTGGGCTGTATCGTTACTGGTCGACATTTTGGCAACCCTTCTCTCCTCTTTTCGACGACGCTTTTCTGCTCTCTCAGCTTTGCGCGTTTTTTTGTGCTGTTTCTTTGCCTCCTTGCGTGCCTCTTTTGACATCACGTAGAATGTGTCCGATCGCATGCCAACACCGTTTCCACTACTTGTTAAAGTTGTTTTTAAATCATGCGTGGTTGACAACGATTTGGATTGTGAATCTAAAGAGACTGAAGAATCGGATCTGGATCGAGATCTTGTGCGCCGATTTCCACTATCTGAAATTACTTTCTCGCATCTTGATCGACTTTGATCGGAAGGATTTACCAATTCTTCATTTTCTATATGAGCAATTGAATAGTCAAATCGAAATCCAGTTTTATGAAAAAATATGTAATCGATTTACATAAACAAGGAATTTTTCATTAATTGTAAAATAAACATTTTTTGATAATTTTATGTCTAGAGATATTGGTACATTAAAAAAGATTTTATACATTTCAATTGCTCTTCGAAAACCAATAAATGCAATCAAAGTTATACTAGTATTGTCAATTCTATGAAATAGCACTGTTAACTGATGATGGGCACAGAAAATGATACTGCATAATAAATATACTGAATTTGATTTTGAATGTCTTTAAAATGTCCAAAATACTACGGCCAATACATAACGAAAACGAATATCTATTTACGATACAGAGGCAAGCATAAAAGCTTGGGTGAGATGACATAAAAAACAAAGTTACTCCCTAGGACATGATATCCAGAAGCTGCTGGGAGTCTTCACTGTGAGCAAGAGAACGTAGAATTCGCGTGGCTTACCACTAGAATGCTACATTTCCAAAGGTTTCGTGCATGTTAGCACAGCATATGTTGGCAGTCTGAATGAACTGTAACACAAATTGTATGAGTTAATCAGTCAAGTGCGCTCAAGTTTAATGATAGCTTTATCAACACAAATGACAAAAGCCGTCAACCATGAAAATTATCAAACGCATATAGAAACGGACATCAGTCTCCATTACAGTAAGCCTCAGGTAAAAATTAAGTTACGGCACGACCAGGAATGTCAATGCACAAGAAATAAAAGACTCAGCTATACAAAGCAGAAAGCTAGTTCCTTTTATTAATATACACAATAAACTTACGAGCTTGAGATAAACACCATCTCCACTTTATTTAACCAGTCCCACGACACGTCTCGACCTACTATTATCATCATAAAAGCGCTACAGAAAACTGACTAATGAGGATTAAGCCGCAATGCATATATAAGGTACGGAAAATTATATATGCAGCTCACCACCAAGTTAATACTACTAAATATATATATATATGATGTCCATTCCTTTTAATTAAACAGTATTCTTATAGTTAGGAAAACACAAACAACAAAGTGGATAAAGGCCATTTATTTCGTGAATACTAATCATCTCTTATACAATCATATATATATATATATATATATATATATATATATATATATATATATATATATATATATATATATATATATATATATATAATTCAGCAAAACAATTTCTTAAGTGATTTTATGCAGTTTAAGATGTTGAAAATTCAGAAAAAGCAACAACTGTATAAGACCGACTATCGTGGTTTAGGAGCGACAAGGACAAACCAATAAAATTCCTTTGAATGGCATGAAATCGAACGTAAAAATCCAGGCATTAATAATATTGATGCAATTATTTATTAGATACAAACCACCTTGTAATAAGTTAATTTAAAGATACCAATAAGTATATGCCAAACCCAGCATTAAAGAAAGGATGGATTTCGCGAACACATGTGATTCATCAGGAGTCAGTACTACGCCCTATATTTACTATATATTTGGTTAATACTGTAATATAGCTGTACTGTGCATTCTTATATACTTATGTACAATAAATAAGTGATAAAGCTAACTCCATATAGTCTTTAGCCATCCGACTCCAACGCCAACTTATAATCCATATCGAGTTAGCTCTGAATTCAAATTCCTAAATATGAACTTGACTATACCATTGCTTAAATATAATATTTCTCATTGAAATCTACAAATTATATATTTTACAAAAATATAGTAATCTATTTAAAACATTAAACATAAAATGCAGCTTACCAGAAGCATTATGCGTGTTAGCCTGATAGGCAGATCTCAACTTGTCGAAACCATTTACATACTCATTACACTTATTTAAATCAAGTTTGCGAGCTTGAAGTACACACCAATCCCATTATAATTAACCAGTCGTCGAACAACATAGCAAAACTACTGCCAGTCGCAATCAATGATTTTTTAATTGTAATACACATTACAAGTTTACGGCATATGCATCAGTACTCAAAAACAACAGTATTTCTGTAGTGTACGCCTGGGAAAAGATCTTCAGGATTAGTGTATATTTCAAGATCACAACCTCAGTTAAAACAACATCTACCCTCACACAGGCCATAAATCATAGCCTATATGGCACAATACACGATATCAATATGAATCAGATAATTGGTCACCAATCCATTATGTAATCTTTTAATTATAAAATGTTATATAGGATGGTTTAATAAATACCGTGCCGGTTTCGAATCGATATTAAACACTTCACAAAGCTTATATGTCAATAATAAAATCCATTTTTGATTAAGAAAAAATTTACCGTTCACAGCTGGCTCATTGCTTCTAGAAAATGCATAATTTCGATCGTATGAGAATGCCTGGGATTTTTCTTGTTGCATTTGGCGCTGCTTTTGTCTCTGAGTTAAAAGTTGGCGATACCTTTCTTCTTCGTCAATAAGATGATTATTGCTAGTGCCACGCTCACCAATACACGGTTTTTGAAACACAGCACTTGACTTACTACAAAAAGACGGTTTGTTGCCAGGCCGAGCTCGTTCGTTTTTCGCGTCTTGACGAGACTTTGAAGACGATGTCGCCCGATCAATAACTGTTGTGACATGTTTTCTAGGGCTGGCTCGATGTAAATCGTGTTGCCTTGGCGATAAAGGACTGGTGCTCCCGCTCTGATTCGCCTCGTCAGCACTCTGCTCAGCACTACTTACCTCAACGAGTTTACTTTCAACAGGAGCAAAAGAAGACTGTTTCGTGTAGTTATAATTAGACGAACCACCCTCAGTATCAGTAAACTTCGCATTTCTGTGATCATCATTCGCGATTTCATTATTTCGCTCCACTTTCTGCCTCTCTATCAATTCATCCACCTCATCGCTCGATGCTTCACCCTCCTCTCTAGCAACAATATCGCTGCCGACAATGTCATCTTCATCATCTAAATCGTCATAGATAAGAGAGCCGGCCGATAACAAAGCGACGTTACTTAGTCTGGCTGTTTGATCATAAAAAGGATTTTCATGCGACTCTAATTGAGACGAAGGACGTCGATTTTGGTCGTAAAATCGCGGAGAGTGAGAACCAACGTCAACATCATTCTTTCCAAATGGAACGAAAAAGAAATAAAAGACAAAATTTATTCCATCTAATGTTAGAAAATAATACGGTTTTAAAGAAACAAAACGCAGGGCTACCAAGCATATTATATGTCATGTTCAAAACTTAAATTCAAACTAACAGTTAGGTGAAAGCGCGCGAGATTTCGCTTCTTCAGCAGTATACTAATAAAAGCATTTTTAATTAATTTCCAAAAACATACTGAAACATGAAACAGACTATTTACACGACTAAAACGGAAACAGCGAAAGACAGTTGCAAATGAATTCAACATCTAATCGAAAGACAATGACTTAGCAAACTTCTCAACTTTGTATTGAAGCAGAACATGCGCAAAAATAGTCACGGTGAGATTTCAGTGGCATCTGCTGGTCGTTATGTCACTTAAATTATTCAATAATTTAGCCATTGGTTCTTGGCTCACGAGTTTGTAGTAGTCAAGCTGTGTTCACCTACCCAGTGTTGCATAAAAAGTTTGAATCGACTAAAGAGCTATAAACTCGCGTTTGGCCTATGCTGGGTTTCGCGTAAACAACTTAATTCTTTGATATGTAAAAGTCAGCTCTTAACTGTTCTGCAACCATAAAATTAAATTGTCTCATGTCAGACATCTTATTAAGTACCGGTCATCTCGACACCAAAAACGGCGGATATCGCGGGAAACCGAACTTCAGGAAAATATACTCTGGTTAAAATAGATTGTGACAACGACATCAAACTATCACTTTGCTTTTAGTATTAATCTGGTCGAAGTTAACTAAGCTTTCTAGCACCACAAAGCATAGCTAAATAAACCATTCAGATGGAACGGTGACACACCAGCGACCTCAGATAGGCACCATTCTGTTAAGCAGACGGCCGTTTTGGCCCATTTCAGTCTAGAGTTTAAGATTATGCTGAACGGCGCTCTTCTGTCAGTCACCAACGAATTCGTCTACCTAGGATCTTTAATAGTACCAAACAGATTGGCTTCTACCGAGATTGCCAGATATGCAGACCACGCTGCAAATACAACTTCTAAATTAGGGAAACTATTCTTGAAACATTCGACTGTGATACTGAAAACCAAATCCAAGTTCTTCCAGTAAAATGTACTGTCAGTCTGCATTTATTTCACCGAACATTTAGAAATGCCACCATCTAGAACGTGTCACAAAATGATGTATTCGATCGAGCTGGGTTGGTTCATTGCCAGCTGAGTGTTAGGAGTTACAAATCAGACGTAAAACTGTTGTGCCGTCCAGTTCAATTCTGCCGTTATTTAATATTACATTCCCATTAAATCTTGCACATTACATCAATCATGTAGATTTTGGCACATTCTGAAAGTATAATTACACATTCTACTCGCAAAGTTTTCGAGGCAAATTAGATTTACGGCTGAAGCCGCAAGAATAGATAATTAATCTCCTAAGTAGATACTATTTGCAAAATCGGTTACTTGATCATGCTGTGCCGCACCTTTCCTAAGGACGGGACACTTGATGGGAAAAACTCTGTTGGTCTAGAAACAATCAGAGTTCAGTATAGAGGCCTAGCTAACTCTTCCGTACTATCATAGGCTCTCCTGGAACCCATCGTGCGTGAGATAAATCTTCGCCTGTTTTTATGCATGCATAATGTTTTATCAAAGAAGTCTGATAGGCACCATCAATGCAAAGTATCCTGACATATCACGTGATCTCATTCTTCAGAAGCGGAATTAATAGCACACACAGGATAATTTGGTTGCACGAGCGAAACCAATACATTTATTGAAAATATTGTGATGGATGCTTTTTGTGTTAACAATCCAGACTTTACACAGCCAAGTGTTATTCGTACGGCAACAGAAAATGACTTGTCCTCGCTGTTTTCTCTTGAAGTCTCATTTTATCTTTGAATTTACAAACTGGGCGTTGGTTGTATTAGATTCAGTTCTCCTTTTCTTCGAATGTCTACTATCCAAGGATAATGAACATCGCTTCCCCAGCCTACATTGTTCTGAGTCATGGCCAAACTTAGTGAGGACGGGTCAACCAAGTGTAGGCCTGGAACCAGATTTCTGCTATAGAGGTATGCTTTATTGGCTTAATGACACCAGACACTCAATCCAGATGCCACTTTTGGGTATCCAAAATCTTGGAACTCATTTAGCACTAATTTTGCTCCTTAATATTGTCGGGACGACGAGCTAAGTCCTGCCAAAACCCCTATATAACATAAGCAATCAAAATATAGCTTAAAAGTTCACATGATATAAGGCAAAAGATAGACAAACGGAAATCAATTGTAAAAGGAATTTCAAAATGAATGTGTGTATTTCTAAATTCGTCAATGAGAAAACTCCAAAAAAATAACCGAATAAGAGTTAAACAATTTATGACAAAGAATAGCAACACGTTAAATATGATAACTCACATAATCCAATTGTTCTGAGTCTGAATTGATGTCCATTTGCTAAAGGTAGGGAAGAAATATAAGAACATTATTAATTTCTTTATCTATTTATATATACAAAACATCAAATTAGCTCATGTTTATCTACCCATATCCTTATAGCTCAATGTTATTGATAATTGTGCGTAGTTCTGTATAAATTCATAATGAATGAATGATTCTTTTCTTTACATCTGTTTAGTTATCAAATTGTGAATGAAGAAATCCAAGCTTCTAATTCTTGATTTTCTGCCTCTACATACATCTTATAGTCAATTTTTCCGTGAATTTAGTATATAATACCACCTGTTTTTTATAATAATTTGTACGCTGTGGAATGCCTATTTCATGTGCTTAACTTTGATCACAGTCACGTTCAACTTCAAGATGCGTAGGTCCTCGCTAGTTATACGAGTAACTGTGATGCGAATCTTATGGATAATATTAAAATACAGATATTTTTTTATCGCGCGAAGACTTGAATTCTTTCTTCGCACTGTCAAATGAAGTTACGAAAGGCGAGAAATTGTGCTAGACGCCAAAGGCAAATTTCGCCACTAACGCCTCAACATGATTTTCAACATATTTTCAGTCGTTCACTTGCTTTTATGCGCCTATAGTGATTTTTTCGTCTCCATCAACTGATTTATTTACATTAATAATTTATTATATTATAAATTATGAATTCCTTGGGTTTTAAGCATTATACAGTTAACTGGACGCTGTCATGATTGTCACAAAATGTGGTAACTAATGCCGATCGAGGCCAGAATGTATGGATTTTCTAAAGTGACAGATATTCATAACTAATTTTAATTCTTAATTTCGGTGAAAGTTAGCCTTTTCTCTAAATTCATTGGTTTGGAAATCGATATAGTTTCGATATTTTGAAAGCCAGTTTACTGGTACCATGTATAGGCTCCGTATTACAAAAACCATCCCGTTGGAACTAGATACAGGCTAGGTATTTTTAAAACCATTGTGTTAGTATCTTTTACAGGCTTGGTATATATCACATGTAGTGATTTGGCTTTGAAGTCGCATTGTAGAAGACTTTATATTGAGCTAACCCCATCACTGCTCGAATACACATTCGTATAGGAGATTTTACGGTAAAACCGTCCCATATTTCTTGGCCAAATATGTAGTGTATAAGGCGCAGTTCCGGCTCTTACTTCTTTCTTTCGCCAGCAGGCACGAAATGCGTGTTTAAATGAGATTATACCTTCTGTTTATGCTACTTTTGGCATATCTTTCTGGCTTTAAACTAATTTGTTATTAGGTACGTAATGCCGAACACACAATTTCTCGGGTTTTGATACAAAATAATTATCATTAAATCTTAGCTATCTTGCGAATTGCTATACCATATCCTTCTCGTCGAAAGAAGTGACCAACGATGAGGATACCGATTCTGTGCCGGTTCCACGTCTCGTCAGTCATGGTCGTAAAAATAATCAAACATTAAATCCAAGCACCGATATCATAAGGTGCCTCTGCTGATATGATATCTCTCTTAAGCCTGAAAAATTTTAATTTGCATGCCCAAGTCGTTAAAATATGTTCCTCTAATACCTTTTCACTTCTAAAGTGGCTTAAGCCGAAAGTATCTCCAATACATAATTCATCAATCTCCATCAAATCTCTATTGCCCGACGTTCAATAATGTACTGACAGGAATCCATATGAAATTTACCCATTCATACGTCAGAAGATAGATTTTTCCGTTCTTGACGCGCAATATGGCTTCATAAGCTAGCGTTCTTCGTCCACTAACTTAGCTAGTGTTCTCAGCCACTGCTACTCTTCCATTTTTAAAGAGACAAATGCATTCTTTTCAATCTGGATATTTCCAAGGTATTCCATACCAGTTCCTGACCGTCGATTGAATCTTCCCTATTTAGAAATGCAATATGCGGTAGTCTTTAATTTTATCGTTTTCTACCTCCAACACTGATTCAAGCCCGTAAATGTCATTCGATATCAGCTGTTATCCCTTCTGTATTGCCCAGGGCTCAGTGAAACATTGGTCACTTATGACTTTGTATGGCTGTTAAATACTGTTTGTTGCGAAGAACTAATATATATGCAAGTATGTATTAGGTTTTGCGAACCTAGTAACAAATTAGTTCAGTTGTGACCAGAAGGATATGGCTGTGTATGATGATGAGTACTTGGCCCTATACTTTTCATTCTAAAATTCGCAGATTCACATTCTCAAAACTATCAATAGTCTCATTTAGAATCTCTTATCAGTATGGTTCAGTAGCCATATAAGAGTTACCTCATTTACTATTCTCAACCTCGTCATTTCTACGTCACACGTAACTACCATTCTTCAGTTCAATTACACTATACTCCAAAGCTACATGGATTTTCAATACATTACCGATGGAACTAAAAGTTCTTGCTTCATCATGAGTTTAAAAACGGAGATAGTATGCACTTATTTAATAAATTCATAAAATAAAACACTGACGGAAAGTATAACTACATCATTTCGCACCCGTAATGAACTTTGTCGCTGATATTGATAACCCTGGTCAGTAAATAGGCTTTTCGCAAAGTTGACTCATTGAAATTTTACTGAAGCCTAGACACTACGCTGGAGACTACTGAACATGACCAACGATCACACCTTGTTTGATTACTAGATCTACTTCTTTTACTAACGGAGAATTTTCATCTATTTCAACTACTCCAACGGAGCCTCGACAGAATGCGATGACGAAAGAAATTATTTTGTTCAATGTTATCCTAGTCATCGCCATGTTTATCGACACGAGACACAGTTATAAAGCTACAGAAGTACTTCTTTTCTACCTTGTCCCAATACCACCGTTATCGTATCGATAAAAAATAGCAGTCACTGTCTCGGACACACATACATCATCCTATATTTTTACCTAGATTTGTTCGATCTTCGGTCTAGTCCTATTTAGCAAATAACATTATTTCACATCATTATTAAATTGATATTGTTAAAGCTAATTAACTTACCTAGTCCAATTCATTAAAGCAATACTCTATCAGATAGATAATAATACTGCTTCTTCTATCACAATTCTAGAAATATTTTACACACTATCGCAAAATATTTGCACAATAAAGCAAATCAAAAATTCTTCACGCTTACTCACAAAATCAAATTCATATGTAATTGAAATAATCATTAATCACAGTCACACTCGCTGATGAATATACATACTATTGGTCTGTATTTTAAACTTTTAAATTCATAGACCAGATTTTCTTGATTGACAATTAAAAATTTATCATTTTTCTATAAAAGAAATTAAGATAAGAACCGAAAAAATATTATTTTTTCCGCGTTTCGTCAATTAAGTTAATTTTAACAAGACATTTGATCGGTCAATTTGTAACGCCGACAACTTTTGAATTATTTAAATAACAAATAATAGAATAGAATTAAAATACGCAATTGCAGTGACTAACAGTGGACTACTAATGTGGAGATTTATTTAATTTTTTTACATCAATTAACTCCTCATATAAAAATAAATCAATTTTATGTTTGGACATTTGATGTTATCGCTGGTTTCGTAAAACAATATTGAAATTTTTGAAAAATATTGTAATTTTTTTGGAAGTTCTTTTGTTTATATTGTCGACATTTTTGGTTTGTATTGTCAAAGGAAAATGTGGGAGTTTTGATCTGAAGTGCTGAATTGCACAAGCGGGACACTGCGTGGTTCCAACTCCGAATCTTTGCTAATAAATCGTTGTAATTGTAAACGCCCCGGCTTCAAGTAAATGCCGTACGACGTTACAAACTCGGTTAAGGTGCTCTGAATAGAGATTAGTTACTGATATGGGGGCCCTTAAGAGGGCGTGGTAATGCGTTCGCTTTAAGTCTTCAGAGTTGAAGATGTCCTAGAGCCTTGGGTGGACTCTGGTTGAGTTTTCGCTCCGTGGTTGAGCTGTGATCGCGTTGTGGATGGTGTCCTGCAGGTCCTGCACTCAATTGGCTCGTCTCTCCGGTATCCCGCAACAAGATGAGTCACGGATGTAGTTAGTTGTTGGTGAAACGATCAAATCACCAGCGTAGGTATTGACAGCCGACAGAGCGCACACGTATTGACAGCCGACAGAACGCACACGCGTGAAGCAGGTAGACGGCAAATGACACAACTGACTTACATGGTAAATTACCGTGCTTAAATAGCATGCAATATGTGTACTTGCATACTATTGGTTAAACGTGGTTAAACGTGGTTAAAAGGCAATTTGCTTTTTTCTCATTGGTGCAACGTAAATAAATTTGAATTTAATTTACGCAATATGTTGGCGATTGATTTGTGTCGTTACAATAATAATAATAATAATAATATATGTAATAATAATAATATGTATAATAATAATAATAAATAAATAAATAAATAATAATACATTTATTTGGCTTCATAGACCAACTGGCCCGACCATTGAAATAACAAATCAAGGGTAGGATATGTGGAGGTGAGTGGAATTGTGACTAGCAAAGTATTTAATAGCAGGGTGAGGGGTTGGGGAAGGGAAAAGTTATCATTAACATCAAGATAGTTCAATCTGGTGAAAAATAAATCGAAACGAAGTTCCATTTGAATAGACAAGATCAATTGGAGATAGTCCATGAAGTATCAGAGCTTCTAGGTGAATGTGAGATCGAAAACAAAGATGAAGATGAAAATGAAAAGATGGCGGCCCGGAGGTAGACGTCGACCGATGGAGTCCATTGTCGTAGAGATTGAGTTGATTAAGCAAAGCATGGACATGGATGGAATCTGCAGGATTGAAGCGAGCGAGTCTTGCAGTGGTCGCAGGCATCCGTAGAACGTGGTTGTGATTGAAAGAAGACCAGGGGGAGTCGATGTCCGAAGCGAACCTTTGGTGGATCGGTAGGGCTGTTGGGTTTCCGGTCCTCCGCTGAAACAAGAAAGAAAAGAATTGGATGAGCAGAACGTAGTAAAGTATCCTCAAAGTGGATATAATGGGGTCATGAATGGGCTGAGAGGTGGTATTAGTGAGTCTAGAAGAAAAGATTAAGACCAGAGAGGTAAAGTGGAAGATTAGATGACTGCCTGAGGGATTTCGCCCTCCGAAGTTAGTAAAGAAAATAGCCTGGGGTGAAGTAAATGTTATGGATTGAGAAGGAACCAGTTTCGTTTCCAATCGGTCGTATCACAAAGAAGTTTGTTGAAGAAGTACTGACGGGCTGCCTTATTGAATTCGTGCTGGAGTCGGAGCTTTATGTCTGTAGGAAGAGCGTTGAAGACATTAGTGGCTTTGGAGAAGAGATAGATTATTTTAAATATGGTGGGGGTATGTTTGGCTTGGATAGAAGAGTTACTAGAACGTGTGGTTTAGTGGTGACTTGGGTGGGCAAAGTTGGAGAGTGGTAAGCAAGTTGTGATCTTATGGATAAAAGAAATGACTCGAAGGTGACGGGTGAACCAAAGCGGAAGAAGTTTTGCCAGGAGAAGGCGTTCCCTATAGTTTTGGCATTTCGGGAAGACTCGCTTTAGAAATCTGGAGGATATCTGTTCGATCGTATACGAGGAGGCGAGGGTGAGAGGACAGTAGAATTCGCTGGCGTAGGAAATGAGGGGCAGAACGTAGACCTTGAATAATGTGAGTTGGAGAGTGGGATTGTTAGTCTTAAAACAGATCAGACGGGCCCATTTGAAGAGTTTGGAAGTAGTGTGCGTAAGGTGTGGGGAGAAGTCTAGGGGTTTTGAAAAATAAATATCAAGGTGTTTGGCCGAATTTATTATTTCTATGTCGAGGGGATAATTTGCAACCGGGATAGAGCAGAATGGATCAGAGGAGAGTTTCATTAGACGAGTCTTGGTGGGATTTAATTTGAGACCGATTCTGCTGAGCTGCGAGTGGAGCGAGGATAGGAGCTCCGATATAAGGGGTAAGGAGGGGTTGGATGCTGTGGGGTTACTGAATACGATAACCATATCATCCGCATATTTGAACAGCTTGAAAAGGTTGTTTTAAACCTGTATTTGCGCGAGCGTAAAGTTGAAGAGAATAGGACCAAGTACGGAGCCCTAGGGAACACCGGATCGGATAAGGGCTGGCCTCGAGTGACTATTAGCGACTTTTACAGTGGCACATCGGTTTCGGAGATAATAGCTGATAAGATTGAGAACGTTTCCACAAATACCGCTTCTCAGTAAGGCGGATTCGATTGCTGAAAATGACAGCGAGTCAAAAGTCTTTGAAATATCGAGGAAGAGGAGAGTGCACTCAAGACCTTTAGAGAAAGAGGAGTAGCAATGATTGAGAACTCGAAGTTGGTGGAAGAGGGGCGGCCATTCAAAAAACCATATTGATCATCGAGGAGATAGAATTTTTCCTGAGACTTAATGAAGGGGTAGATTAGGTTGTATAAGACATAGTCGAAGATTTTGATGAAAGAAGGGACGATAGTAATGGGGCGGAGATCTTTAAATGAGGAGATCGACGAAGTGCTATTTTAAGGGAAAGGAGAGATCGTCGAGTTAAGCCAGTCCGGGGGAAAAGAAAATTAATATATTAGACCACTTTAGACAATGAGATAAATATTTTTCAAGCTCTTAGTCGTTTTTTATCAAATATTATTTTTTTAATTCTTTATCAAACGGAACAAAGTAAATTTGTAAACAAAAACCTATTTTGCGTAATATAATAATAACCCCAATCTCCAATACATCCGAGATAGAGCGAGTAATCTAGTCAATCATTTAGTACTTTTCTTTAATTCGTGAACCATCATTAAAAATAATATATATAATGCACCGATCACAGAAACAGTGTTGAGTACAAACTCGTTAAATTAAATATTTTGAATTTAACTTTAAGCACGCTTTTTAAATAGCTCCAATCTTGTTGCATATCTATATTGAAAAAATTGTAGAGGGGCTTCAAAGTTTAGTGAAATGCTTAAAAGAAAAGAATGATGTTATCAAGAGTAAAATGGTCAAATTAGAATCTGCTGTGTGTTTTTATGCGTCAAAATTGGAGTTAGCTGAAAAACGTAATGATAACCTAAACGCCAAAATTCGCGATATAACCGCGACGTCTAATAAGAAATTAGATAAATTATGGCACCTAAAACTAATATATCTAGAGAATTATTATTGAATATAATGGCAAATAAAGTTTGGAAAGTAATGTCAAGCAAGATCAGTTAATAATTTGTTCTCTGGTTGAGAAGGCAAATTCAGAAAAAGTAGGATAATTGAAATATATAATCAAAAATACAGCTGACGCAGAGATAAAAAATGCATCCGGGTGAGCAAAAGGTTTGTTCGTCCGAGACCTGTCGTTATAAATCTAGCCAAATGATTAGCAAACATTCAATTAGAAACAATTAAAAAATGCGTGAGTGCACTAATTTCCACAAGGTATTCATACGAAAAAGCATTTCTACATAGAAAATTAGCCACAGTAAGAAAGCTGAAAAATAATTCGGAACAGGAATCATCAAATTCATAGGAAGCTGGCATACGAAGTCTGTCAATAGATACAAATATTAGAAAAACGGAGTATCTGTGAGTCCATCGCTTTTGAAAATAATGGAAAGCGGAGTAAAAAATGAAACACATCCAAAGATATATAAAGAAACCAACACAGCTAAATCATGAGATATCGTAAAAAATATACAAACTATACTTTATAAACATATTATTTTATGCGATTTTTAGAAGCATTAAGAACAAATTTTTTTGTTGTTAATTATTATAACATGCAAAGTTTTTTATTTAGTAATATTAACTTAAACTTGGCTTAGTAATGGCACTGAAAACCATGAATTTGAAATGCCTCGACATTCTTCATTTAGAAAAGATAGATAGTTGGATATAAGTGGTGGAGTCCCATTTATAGTAAATCTTTGGTTAATTAAAAATGTTGCGTACGAGTAAACAAAATACTAGCACTGATTTTAAAACTATACAAATTGACAATGTGGTCGTAATGGCGTTCTGTAGACCTCCAGATGCCAATTTAAATTATGGTATTTTTTACAAATTCTTTTTATATCTATTTTGGACTGTCATGGTAATAATATTGTGGTTGGAGATTTTAATAAAGTGCATGGCTGCCAGGTAAAAAAATTCATTTTTCTATATTTTAAACGAAATAACTATGTTTTTGGAATGCTTTGATTGTCTATTTAGAAATGGCATCGGTTATCTAGCACGGTTATTATGTCATTAATTACGTTAAGAAATTTGACCACAAACACTTTATTTTAAGATGGAACAAAGTAAGTAGCAGAAGATAGAAATTTCGTTTGTGAAAGCACACTTGCAGTGTTCCAGTGTAACACGCGGCTCCGTGTTACAACCCAACGAAGGTCAATTTTTACAAACGCTGTGCTCTTTAAGGTCAAATATTCTAACTCTGTCGTTAAACAATATTTCTCTTAGCTGTGATTTTAGGAACAATCTCTTTTAGTCTCAAGCAGTTTTAATCGATATTTCTTGAACTGCAATTTTATTTGTAATTAATAGTGTTTTTATAAAAGAGACAGAACCGCGCACGAAACGAAAAAAACACGCGGTGGACTATTAGAATAGAATAGAATATCTTTAGAATAGAATATCTTTATTTGGATTCAAACCACAAATGTTCCATCAAATAATAAAATTAGAAAATGTACAATATAAAAAATATCACATCACATATATATGTGCAATTATTTATAGTGTACAATTTATCAACATCAGAAAGATCAGCTATAAACAGTGATAGATACTTCATCAAAATTCCAAAAAAAATTTGAGTTATAATTCGATTATAACATTTGTAAAAAATGGAACCATGACTAATAATTGATTGTGTGCATTGTTGATTAACAAGATGATATAATGCATAACATTTCAGTTTTAATAATACAAAATTTGAAGATAGAATCTCGAGAAATTATGTTGCTGAAAAACAATTAATCCTGTCTTTTATTTAACCATGAGAAAGTATTATCATAATCAAAATTAAAATATCAGCAGGATTAAACACTTTTTCTAGTTCGGTAGATAAAAATTTAAAAGACATTTTAGTTGGAGGCGTTTCTCTAAGCCCCTTTGGCAATTGATTGTAAATTTTGTAAATTTTTGAAAAAGAGAATAGCTTGCTCGCAACATTCCCCACCAATGGTGGAGATATTGCAAAATGACCAGATCTAGTTCCAATTTCATGACTCTTTCTTATGGATTCATATAGGCACCAGACCACTGGTTCAAATGGAAAACTTTTATGCAATAGCACATTCTCTGAAACCATAAAGGATGCAGTGATACAAACTGTAATCTAGTGGCGTATATAGTGCAGGAGATAGGACTAATTTGTTTCACAACTTTTCTTTGTACAGCTTCTATCTTATTAGACAAACCCTTTGTTAAGGGATTCCAAGTAGCGGCAGCATATTCTAGTATCGGTCTAATCCATATTATAAACATTTTAAATTTTATTTCATGCGATATAGTATTTCTATTTATTAATGCCCATCTGTTCTTGGCACTGCCTACTATCCTTTCAATATGTCTCTCAGCAGAAGCCATACAATGAATAGTTATGCCTAAATCCTTAATTTCTTGCATAAGTTTAATCTCAAAAACATCATTAATCTCAGCATCATGAAAATAAACATAATTGAAATCTGTTCTGTTACCTATTTTTAAAGCTCTCGTCTTTTTACTGTTTATTCTCAGCCCTAGTGTTAACAAATATCTACTTAAATCATACAAATCTAGTGTCACATTATTTTTGGAGAATTCGACATTATTTGGATCAATTGGAAAGATTATTTTCAAATCATCAGCAAATTTGCAAACTCAACCGTTAGGGATCTTAGTTTCCAAATGTGCAAATACAATTTTAAATAAAATTGGCCCCAAACTTCATTCCTGTGGAACTCCACTTGTTACCCTTTTCGATTTAGATATCAAATCGTTTACTTGAATACTCATTCTTCGATTATATTAATAGTATCTAAGTAATCTAAAAATATTCGGATCTATATTCAATAAATTAATCGCATTCAAAATAGCATCAAAAGATATAGAGTCAAAAGCTTTTGAGATATCTATGAATACAATTAATGCATCTAACTTTTTTTCATCTAATGTAATTACATGTTTCCACATAGAGAGCATATTAGTAGTTGTCGACCTGTCTTTCGTAAAGCCGTGTTGGCATATATCAAAATCAGCCGGCAACATACGTTCTAAATGATCTAGTATCAATCGTTCTATTATCTTCAAAAACGAAGGGATAATAGAGATTAATCTGTAATCACTGGCACACGTTGGCTTACTTACTTTTGGCAACGGTTTAGTTACTATTGTTAGTATATTGATTTGTAATTTCCCATTCTTCAAAATTCTATTTATAAAATTGCAGAGCGCATTCATAAAATTTAAAGGTATTTGAAGTAGGTTATCAATCGATATACCAAGGTGATCTTTTTGTTTTTTTGATTTTATTTTTAACATTAATTCTATCAATGCATCACTGTCAATAACAAGTCCTAGATCCTGGTTTCCCGAAGGATCCGTTAGATCAATAAAATTGCTTTCCTTCTGCGGATTACATAACAAGTTGCCAAATACTTCATCCAATTCACAGAGAAATTCATAATCAGTTTTACCCACAGGTAATATAAGGTTTAATTTTTCCTTATATTTACCGTAGTCTGTGAGGAGTTTGTATCCTAGTCTAGGATTACTCTTCAGTTTAGCCAGAATAATTCTCTCTGACCTTTGACGGATTATCAGCAGTGATGAATTAATTTCTTTATCGATCATATCTAACCTCATTTTTTTATACTATTGATAAGACTACATTTCATTATATTATCTCGTTTGATTCTTAGCTTACATAACTTCCTATTCATTTGCTTTGGTATAACATCCGTAAATGTAGTTGCCCTAAATATATCAGATAATAACAATGAAACAGAAGAAACAAATTCGTCATTGTTCATGATAAAAAAATATTCATAATCAATTGATAAGCCTAATTCTCTAAAAAGATTCCAGTTGATTCTGGAACATTGCACGTGTGCACTTTCAAAATTAGGTTTCTGTGCTTTGCTACTCGAAAGGTTCCATTGTAAAATAATTTGTTTATGATCCAATTCTTTGAAGTAATTTAAAACATCATAACTGTGTGAGTTCAACACTTCAACTTCTAAATATACATGGTCTAAGCATTCCGAACCTCTAGTTGGTTCCTTTATAATCTGCTTAAGATCATGATTAGAAAAAGATTGATTATTTCACAGTCATGCACCTTATTAAAATCTCCTACCACAACAATATAACCATGGCAGTCCAAAATAGATTAAAAGAAATTGGTAAACATTTGATCATCATGTAAATTAACATACAGCGGTCTGTAAACCGCGGTTAAAATCAGGTTATCAATTTGTATAGTTAAAAAATCAATGACAGTATTATATTCGCTAGTATGTAACACTGTTGCATTTAATATCGATTTTCTATAAATAAGTACTCCTCCACCTCTTTTATCCAGTGATCTGTCTTTCCTAAATAGAGAATAATGAGGAATGTCAAATTCATAGTTTTCAATGTTCTTGTTCAGCCAGGTTTCAGATAAAATTATAAAGTCAAAATTGTTACTTATTATAAAATCACACAGCAAAAAAGTTTTATTCTTAACACTTCTACAATTAGCATAAAATAAAGTATATGAACAACCCAACTCATCTTTACAGTCTTCAATAGTTACTGATTTAACTTTTGTGGTTTCCTTATACTTCGTTTGTTGGGTACCGTAGCTATAGTTCGTAGCTGTCCGCTGTCCACAACATTCATTAATGAAACCCCGTTTTTTGTAATTTTAGAATCGATTGACACACCCTTTATTGTAACTTGTTCCGGATGACTTGATTTCTGATCTAAATTCTTCTTTACCTTTTTTGCCGCTGACAATTTTCTTTGGAGAAAAGTCTTGTCTCTGGAGATGAATATGTTGTGAAAGTTACGACATTCTTCTTTCTTTTTATTAATATCCTCCACTTGCTTGTTAGTCAGCCTCTTTGATTATTTTATCACAACCGGCCTTGGTCGTTCCGATTTCTTGCCAACTCTAAAACATTTCGTTATTTCGGCCTCTGTCGTATCTCTAATTAAAGCATTTAACTTCTCAACATCCTTATGATCAGCATTTTCATTATGATTAAATAAAATTAACTGTTCTTTTTTTCCGATTCTTGCAGAAACTTTATTAGATAAAATATTCAATATTTCTTCACCTGAAGAACTGCTTTTTGTAGATATATCGTCTTCTTTAGTTATTTTACTTAACTCGATCCATGGCTTAACACTGTCTTTTAATTTATCCATCTTGTCGTTTAACGCAACGGTCAATTCCTCAATTTTAGCGCTTAAGTTATCATTGTGTCTCAGTGAACTTATTTCGCTTAGTTGCAGAAGTTATGCATTGGATTTACTGTGTTTATCTATCCGAACTTCAGAGAATAATGGATTAATATAATAACCTGAGGATAAAACACTGTACTAAATATTTGTGAGTTTTTTTGTCATTGAAGTTGTTATACGGATTATACAGAACATTTTTCTTTATAACATAAATCATTTTACCATGTTCAGATTATCATGTGTTTTCAATCATTTGATTATGTTCATTCCAATCCAGATATTTGTGTAAGAATAACTTCTTGTGCGCAAAACATTATTCTTCATAAACATAAATCATTTTAACTTTTGTTGTCTAGAAGACGGAAAATTTAGTTTAACTGTGAATAGTGTTAAAGAACTATTTTGCATAAAATCTGTTTTTGCAGCTGACCAACATATATTCAATTTGAACTAACTGTGAATTATATTACTATTTGCAACATTATATCTAATATACGTATGACCAGATGTTTTTGCCTTCTCACATCAACCATCCGAAAAAGATCAGAGACTGATTAGGCGCACGGGTAATAATAATAGCCACCATTGATATGGAGGACGGGTATAAAATTCACGAACTAGAAAACAACCCCGCAAAAGTCCCCAACACCAGAATTAACTGGAATCTTCTCCGAGAATTAAGTAAAATGTTTAATAACGAATGTTTTTCTTTAAATAAAGTTTACGAGCTGGAAGTAAACAAAAATCCCATTGTATTTAGCCAGTTGTCGAAGAGCATAACAAAATTACCGCCAGCCACAACGAAATGACGCGTTTCGACCTTCCATGATCATCATCAGACTACGACGGAAAGCTGACTATCGAGGATCAAACGGCATTGAATATATATGGAAATCAGATTTAGAATTGCGGCTCTCACCTCTAGCAGACTCGCATACATTGAACTTGACTGGAAATGTCGGTTGCACAATTTCTATGCAGTCACGAACATTAACTGTTTGCAACTTTCGCCACATATACATATATAGGCAATACAATTTAACAATAATTGATTGCGCGGGTGGTGGTAACAATTTATCAAATCAAGTTTGCGCGCTTGAAGTAAACACCAATCCTAATGTATTTAAACAGACGTCGAATAACATCAGTAAACTATCGCCAGCCGCAAAGCACTGACGCGTTTCAACCTTCCATGATCATCATCAGACTACGACGGAAAGCTGACTATCGAAGATCAAAAAAACATTCAATATATATTGAAATCAAATTTAGATATGCGGCTCTCACATCTAGCAGTCTCGCATACATTGAACTTGACAGGAAATGTTGCCTGCACAATTTCTATGCAGTCACGAAAATTAACTATTTGCAGCTTTCGCCACATATACATATATTGGCAATACAATTTAACAATAAATGTTTGCGCGGGTGGTGGTAAAAATTCTTTAAATCAAGTTTGCGCGATTAAAGTCAAAACTAATCCTATTGTATTTAACAGTCGTCGAACAACATAACAAAACTATCGCCAGCCGAAACGCACTGACGCGTTTCGACCTTCATAATCATGAACAGAGTACAATGGCAAACTGACTATCGAGGATCAAAAAGCATTAAATATATATGGAAATCAAATTTAGATATGCGGCTCTTACTGGAAATGTCAGCTGGAAAATTTCTATGCAGTCACGAACATTAACTGTTTACAGCTTTCGCCACATATACATATATTGACAATACAATTTAACAATAACTGATTGTGCGGGTGGTGGTAACAATTCTTTAAATCAATTATGCGAGCTTGAAGTAAACACCAATCCCATTGTATTTAACCAGTCGTCGAACTGCATAACAAAATTACCGCCAGCCGCAACGCACTGACGCGTTTCAATCTTCCATGATCATCATCACAGAACGACGACAAACCACCCCGTGCAATCAATTATTGTTAAATTGTATTGCCTATATATGTATAAGTGGTGAAAGCTGCAAACAGTTAATGTTCGTGACTACATATAAATTGTGCAGGCAACATTTCCAGTCTAGTTCAATGTATGCGAGACTGCCAGAGGTGAGGGGCGCATATCTAAATTTGATTTCCATATATATTCAATGCGATTTGATCCTCGATAGTCAGTTTGTCGTCGTACTCTGATGATGTTCATGGAGGGTCGAAACGCGTCAGTGCGTTGCGCGTGGCGTTAGTTTTGCTATGTTGTTCGATGACTGGTTAAATACAATGGGATCGATGTTTACTTCAAGCTCGCACGCTTGATTTGAAGAACTCTTTTCCACCACCCGCGCAATTCATTACTGTTAAATTTTATTGCCCATATATGTATATGTGGCGAAAGCTGCAAACAGTTAATGTTCGTAACTACATGGAAATTGTGCAGGCATCATTTCCAGTCAAGTTCAATTTATGCGAGACTGCTAGATGTCAGAGCCGCATATCAAAATTTGATTTCCATATATATTCAATGTGGTTAGGTCTTCGATATTCAGTATGCCATCGTACTCTGATGATGGTCATGGAGGTTCGAAACTCTTCAGTGCGTTGCGGCTGGCGGTAGTATTTTTAAGTTGTTCGATGACTGGTTAAATACAATGGGATTGGTGTTTACTTCATGCTCGTAAACTTGATTTAAAAAACTGTTACCACCACACGAGCAATCCATTATTTTTAAATTGCATTGCCTATATAGGTATTTGTGGCGAAAGCTGCAAACAGTTAATGTTCGTGGCTGCATTGAAATAGTGCAGGCAACATTTCCAGTCAAGTTCAATGTATGCGTGACTGCTAGATGTCAGAGCCGCATATCTAAATTTGATTTCTAAATATTTTCAATGCGGTTTGATCCTCCATAGTCAGTTTACCGTCGTACTCTGATAATGATCATGGAAGGTCGAAGCGCGTCAGTGCGTTGCGGCTGGCGGTAGTTTTGCTATGTTGTTCGATGACTTGTTAAATTGAGTGGAATTAGCTCGCAAGCTTGATTTGAAGAATTGTTACCACCACCCGCGCAATCAGTTATTGTTGTATTGTATTGCCTATATATTTATATGTGGCGAAAGCTGAAAACAGTTAATGTTCGTGACTAAATAGAAATTGTGCAGGCAACATCTCCTGTCAAGTTCAATGTATGCGAAACTGCTAGAAGTGAGAGCCACATATCAAATTTTGATTTCCATATATATTCAATGCGATTTGATCCTTGATAGTCAGTTTGCCGCCGTACTCTGATGATCATCATGGAAGGTCGAAACGCGTCAGTGCATTGCGACTAGCGGTAGTTTTGCTATGTTGTTAAATACAGTGGAATTAGCTCGCAAACTTGATTTAAAGAAATGTTACCACCACCCCCGCAATCAATTATTGTTAAATTGTATTGCCTAAATATGTATAAGTGGTGAAAGCTGCAAACAGTTAATGTTCGTGACTAAATAGAAATTGTGCAGGCAACATTTCCAGTCCAATTCGATTTATGCGAGACTGCTAGAGGTGAAAGCCGCATATCTAAATTTGATTTCCATATATATTCAATGCGATTTGATCCTCGATAGTCAGTTTGCCGTCGTACTCTGATGATGATCATGGAATGTCGAAACGCGTCAGTGCGTTGCGCGTGACGGTAGTTTTGTTATGTTGTCCGATGGCTGGTTAAATACAATGGGATTGGTGTTTACTTCAAGCTCACAAACTAGATTTAAAGAACTTTTACCACCACCCGCGAAATCCATATTTGTTAAATTGTATTGACTATATATGTATATGTGGTGAAAACTGGAAACAGTTATTGTTCGTGACTGCATAGAAATTGTGCAGGCATTATTACCAGTCTAGTTCAATGTATGCGAGACTGCTAGAAGTGAGAGCCGCATATCTAAATTTGATTTCCATATATTTTCAATGCAGTTTAATCCTCGATAGTCAGTTTGCCGTCGTTCTCTGATGATGATCATGGAATGTCGAAACGCGTCAGTGCTTTGCGACTAGCGGTAGTTTTGCTATGTTGTTAAATACAGTGGAATTAGCTCGCAAACTTGATTTAAAGAAATGTTACCACCACCCCCGCAATCAATTATTGTTAAATTGTATTGCCTAAATATGTATACGTGGTGAAAGCTGCAAACAGTTAATGTTCGTGACTAAATAGAAATTGTGCAGGCAACATTTCCAGTCCAATTCGATTTATGCGAGACTGCTAGAGGTGAAAGCCGCATATCTAAATTTGATTTCCATATATATTCAATGCGATTTGATCCTAGATAGTCAGTTTGCCGTCGTACTCTGATGATGATCATGGAATGTCGAAACGCGTCAGTGCGTTGCGCGTGACGGTAGTTTTGTTATGTTGTGCGATGGCTGGTTAAATACAATGGGATTGGTGTTTACTTCAAGCTCACAAACTTGATTTAGAGAACTTTTACCACCACCCGCGAAATCCATATTTGTTAAATTGTATTGACTATATTTGTATATGTGGTGAAAACTGGAAACAGTTATTGTTCGTGACTGCATAGAAATTGTGCAGGCATTATTACCAGTCTAGTTAAATGTATGCGAGACTGCTAGAAGTGAGAGCCGCATATCTAAATTTGATTTCCATATATTTTCAATGCAGTTTAATCCTCGATAGTCAGTTTGCCGTCGTTCTCTGATGATGATCATGGAATGTCGAAACGCGTCAGTGCTTTGCGGCTGGCGGTAATTTTGTTATGTTGTTCGACGAATGGTTAAGTACAATGGGATTGGTGCTTTCTTGAAGCTCGCAAACTTGATTTAAACTATTGTTACCACTACCTGCGCAATCAGTTATTTTTAAATTGTATTTGAAATATTTTTATTTTATGGAAAATGATGAATTTGTTTCTTATGCTTCAACGCTATAACGAAAGTGTTCGTACGTTTACCTTTACGGATACCATATTAATATATATAGAAAAATATTTAAACTAAGAATTAAACGAGGAAATGAATTTAAATATAGTCTTATAGATATTATTTTCTTAAATAAGGTTAGATTTGATTGATAATGACATTAACTCATCACTACTAATAATCTGAAAATGAGCAGATAGAATCGTGTTGCTTAAACTAAAAAGCAAAACTGGACTATGTTACAAATTTGTACATTATTACAATAAAAATAAAGAGAAATTAAACCTCATATTACCAGTGGATAAAACTGAGTGTGAATTACGTTGTGAATTCGAGGAACTATTTAGTAATTTGATATTTAATCCTCAGAACGAAAGCCATTTTAGTGATCTAACTTATCATGCATATATGCAGCAACCAGAACTTGTTATTGACAGTGATGCTTTTGCAAAATTAATATTAAAAATATAATCCAAAATACAAAAAGACCATCTAGGTATATCAATTAATAACTGTCTTTAACTATCTTTAATATTTATGAATGCATTTTGTGTATTTATAAGCAATTTTTTAAAGAATGGACAAATACCAACCGATATTCCAACGATCGTGGCTAAACCGTTGCCGAAGGTTAGTTAGCCAAACTGTGCCAAATTTTCATTACCCATTCATTTTTGAGAATAAGAAAACAATTGATACTAGATGATTTGAAATTTATACTGCCGGTTGACTTTGATTCAAGCCAATATAGCTTTACGAAAGATCGATTCACAATTTCTGAAATTCTATCCGTATGGAAGCATGTGATTATACTCAATGGGAAAGAGATGGATACATAAATAAACAATACTGATATCTCAAAAGATTTTGACTTTATTTGCATGCTATTATGAAGGCAATTAGTTCATTGAACATCGATAAATAATTTGAGACCAATATCGCCAAAAGTCACAACAGTTGTTTCACAATAATCCAGTTTGGGACCAATTTTATTTAAAATCATATTTGCGTATTTGCAGATAATGGTCCTTAGTGGTAAAGTTTACAAAATTATCTAAAATTCACCTTTCTAATAGATAAATAAATATATTTATTTCTCCAAAAATAACATAAACCTCGATATGTATGATCTGAGTATGTATTTAGCAATATTACGATTGAGGAGAAACCATAAAAAGCATATTCGTTAAAAATCAATATCAGGAAATAATATTTTTTATTTACATGACGCTAATATTAGATCAAATTTCAGCAATAAATAAAGTATTTAGGTACAACCATTCAGTGTATAACTTCTGTTGAGGGACATATTGAAAGAATAGTTGGTTGTGCTAAGAATAGATGTGTGCTAATAAAAAGACACATACTATCGAATGATATAAAATTACAAATGTATATTATATAGATTAAGCTGATTCTGAAATATGCCGCCGCTGCTTGGAACCCAAAATAAAAAACATAGTTGTTAAACAATATAGATGCTGTACAAAGAAAATTTGCCAAATATATTAACCCTGTTTCCCGCAAATATTTGCCAGCAGACAACAGTTCGTATCAGTTCAAACCTGATGGTTTCGGAATACTTTCTTGTGGTTAAACAAAAGACTAGGACAAATTTGATCATTATCATAACCTCTTGACATTTTTGTGCATATTACCAGTATTATTATATTAGAACAACTATGCATTATATCAGTAAGCTACCGTTATATATAAATAATTGCTAGTCAAGGTTCTCACATAGTCATACATAATATTGTAGGAGGTTTTGTAGCTAATGTAAGAAGTTCTGCGAGCTAGTTGTCTATTTAGTGCGAAGTTATCCCCCTATATAAAATCTGGTAGCTGTCATTACGATCCTTTCCTGAAGGGTGAAGTGAAAAAGCCACAGCACAGCATCATTGTTCTATTCAATATGTTAGTAAGCAAAGAAATAAATCGTGTAAAAGTAGTTATAATAAGCACCACAAATAATTAGTCCACTGTTTGCTAGGTTTTGAATGTTGAATCAAATAAATCCATTTAACTATAGAGTTTCGGATAAATGATTGAGAAATAAACAAAATATAAATCCATTAAGTCTTAAGTGAACTGTTAAGGGTTATGTAAGAAAGGTTAAGGCATGCGAAACAAGTAAAGCCTGGGTTTGAACGTTAAGTCACGTAAATCCACTACATGTTACCTGTGTATTGCGCGCGGGTGTGTGTTATTTTTATACAAAACGCTATTAATTACAATTAAATTTGCAGTTCAATAAATCTCAATTAAAATTGTATGAAAATAACAGTTAAAAGAAATATTGTGTAAAACCAGAATTAGACTATTTAACCTTGAAGAGAACTATATATGTCAAAATTGAACTTCGTTGGGTTGTAACTCGGAGCCGCGTGTTATATACACCCCCGACAATGAAAATTAGTACACAATGAAAGGGGTTAACCTCACGTGTGTTATGGCTCTGCCGTAACGAGTAAACACGGATGTTGGTTCTGTCGACACTGACTCTGGTTCCCTATATCTCGCGGTGGCGTGACGACGTCAGTTGACTCAGTTGCTGGTGTGATGTCGGGCGTCAGCTCGTGGTCAGCAAAATTGTCTGGAGGTGGAATAATCGTTTCTTCGTCGCCCGATAGGTCAAGATTGTGGAACGGCGGATCATTTGGATCAACAACGGCCGGGAATAATTTGTGTTTGGAGACAGCTTCAGCTTTGCCATTAATCTCCAAAATTATGTAATTCTGACGTCGATCTAACACACGATAAGGAACGCGCTTCGGTTTGGCTAGTATCCTGTTATCCATATCATTGCTGACGTAGAACCACTTGCAGCTATCAAAATCTTTGCGTTTATAGATTGGTCCATGTTGCTGACGTGTAGGACAGATCGGCCAATTCTGAGCGTTATACTGTAGGTAATTGCGAAGTGGAAACAAAAATGCTGAATCGTTCATCGTTATGCCAGTTTCAGAGCGTGATCGGACTAGTTCGCCAGGCAACCGTAGACATTCGCCAAATACCATTTCAACGAGCTACATTTGATCGGCTCTCGAGATCTTGTACGCATTGATAGGAGAACTTTCGGTAAAACCGCAAGCCAAATTTCTTCTGGACTGGCCTTGAGCACCACTTTCAGTTCCCGATGTGACCTTTTGACGAAACCATTTGCTCTAGAATTACGAGCCGCGGTCACGGGGTGTTTGACACCATAGTATTTCAGTAGGCCTGCGAATTCCTCGCCGATCGGTTGTCACTTCAACTGGAGCACCAACCGGAGCGCACCAATTGAGCTCTAAAGCATAACTGACAGTGTCTTGCTTCATGTCTGGCAGTAGTATGACCTCATACCATGGAGTGGTGCGATCCCGTATTGACTGTAGATAGCGTATATTGTTCATTGCAGATAAGGTTACCAGATTAATTTCTATATGCGTGGACTGTACTTTGGGTACTTGGATGACTTTTGGTGCCGTTTTGGTGTGTCTCGTCACTTTGCATTTCTGACATTCTAGACATTGTTTGACCACTTCTTAACATGTCACCGCATGCCAGGCCAAAAATACGTTCTGGATAAAATTTCCATTGAGGCTTTGCCATATGGATGGCTCATTGAATGGTAAACCTCGAAGATCTTGTGACGGATTTCTTCAAGTATAAACGGCCGAGGGCCCACATCAGTTATTTCACACTGCAGCAGAGTTCAATCATAATAAAAAATTTTCAGGTGATTGACATTAAATGTCCGATTTGATGGATCATATTGCTGTGCTGCTTGAAATTCCTGAGTACTTATAGCTGAAGGACACATGATGGAAGCACAGAGTTCAGCAGGACGGCTCAGGGAGTCTGCAACTACTTTTTCTGATCCTTTGACGCGAGTGACCTTATATTCATTCGCGTGTATTCGTGTAGGTTGTGAGTTGACACGTCGTGAATACAAATACTCTTTCTTTCCTCCGAGCATCGGGAGTAGAGGAAGGTGGTCGGTGTAGATCTTGATCTTTCGGCCATTCAGATAGGTGCGGAAGTGTAGGATCGACCGGTAGATTGCGAGTAACTCTTTCCCTAATGTTTCACATCGTGTTTCGCGAGGTTGTAGTTTTTGTAAGTACAAGGCGATAGGTCGGTCTATTTCATTGATGGATTGTTGAAGTATTGTGCCTATGGCAACGTCGGATGCGTCAGTGATCAATTCAAAAGGTTGAGACCAATCAGGAGAATGTAGCATGGTCGCTTTGCATAAGGCTCTTTTGGCATCCTCGTAAGCCTGCATGTCGTCTACGTTGAGCTGAATCAGTTGTGATTTCTTGACAAAACGGCTTTCTGGTACGAGATATTTGTCAAGAGGTAACAGAATCTTGGCAAGTCAATGTATGAATCGGGAGTAGTAGTTCATCTTGCTCAAGAATCGTCATAACGCTCGAACGGTGTTTGGAGGCTGTAGATCTTGAATAGCACGAACCTTAGCAGGTATAGGTGTCATGCCTTTCTCGGAAATTTGATGACCGAGGAATTCAATTGATTTTTGTGCCATGAAGCCGGAGGCCATAGTCTGCTAGACGTGCAAGTAGAATGTCAATATGCTGCATATGTTCGGATATTGAGTTGGAGAATACCAGAATGTCGTCTAAGTAGGGAATCAGAAATGGTTGACCATCTAATATTTCGTCCATAACGCGTTGAAATGTTTAATATGTGTTCTTAAGACCCAAAGGCATATTATTATATTCGTGAGTGCCACCTCCGGTGAATCTGAGTGCAGTATAGGATACGGGGACGTTGTCCATCGGTACTTGATAGTAGGCTTTCATTAGGTCGAGTTTTGAGTACACAGCATGACCGATAGCGGATCTGAGTAGGTCAGCTGAATTTGGCAGGATATAAAAATCAGATTGTGTGCAAGAATTGAGAATACGATAATCCCCACACACCCTGAATGTTCCTGGTTCACTCTTTGGTACTACTAATACAGGCGACGCAAATGGTGAGCTGGGTCGTGTATAGATGCCTTGTTGACGTAGCATGGCAAAATCTTGCTCAGCGGCCTTATGTTTGTGTAGTGACAATGGACGTATTCTGGGTGGATGAATGAATGGTTTCGATAAGATTATACGATGAGCTGTGATGGTACGCTTCCTCTTGAAATCGGGCATAAAGGAGATAGGCTTGAAAATCTCTTCATTTCGCTTTAGAACATTGTCTAGTTTTGGTACATGAGGAATTGGAGGAATTAGCTGTATAGATGTGACTGCTTCGGTGGGAGTCGTGTGTTTTAGCGCTGATGATAGCCCCTGATTGTCGGCAGTGCGTATCCCTCGTGTTCTTGGACGAATAGTAAGGTCGAAGTGTTCGAGGAAATCACGTCCAATGATGTTTCTTGCCGTGTTTGCAATGATGAAAGGATAATTGAAATATCTTTTTGATTTGGAGAACGAAATTGCGTGTACTCGTACCCCAAATGTCGCTATGTTGGAGCCATTGGCGCAGGTAAGACTGCTGGTGTTGACTGGGTGGGTGGGTTCGAAATAACTGTGGCGTATTAAGTTCATATCTGATCCAGTATCTATGGGAAATAATTCGCCAGATTATGCGTCACGGATGAGGAAGGAAGTTGATAATGGCAACTGACGATGGGAAAGGTTGCTGGCATTTGGGCGTATGAAGCATAACTTGACTGGAGCCGTAGCTGTGAAGACAATAGTATGATTGCGCTCTACCGCGAAAGCATCGTACTTCGAGCTATCAGACGTGGGGCGGCCAACAATCTTGGGGTGCTCAGCCTCTACTGCCGCAGAAGAGGCTGATCCCAACAATTTTCTGAATCGTCCATGGGCGGATCATCTTTAGTTGTCGAAGGTGACCGCTCCCACCTGAACGTTGCGTCCGTGTGCGGGACCGTGCAGCCATTTCTGAGGCAATAACGTGTGGAGTGGCCATAGCTGCGGTGATTCAGACACAATTCCGCCGGTAGCTGTGGACCTGTGGCCCGGCCTCTGGACGTCGACCCCTTGGTGCTGTTTCGAGACGGTGGTCGACGCTGGTCACGCCTGCTCTGGTCGCGTCTATAGTGGACGGCATCGATGGAGGCCGAATTTGGCCCACTTGTCTAGACGTAACGGCAGTACGTCGTCTTGCACTTCAACGGATTCGCACAGGAAATTGACCATCTCTTGCAGTGCCGGAGGAAGCTTCTGAATGAATAGTCGCATCAAGATTTCCTTTGGCAGGTTGAATTCAGAGGCTTTCTGCTCCATCTCCCTGTATAGCTTGGAAGGCGTGCGGCTACCTAGTGATATCTGGCTCATCAATTCTGTAAGCCTGTCGTCCCGATCTGGTGTCAGGTGCTGCATGACGGCGTGTTGCTGGCTCTGGTATGGCTGAGAACATGATCCCTCAGTGTATTGATGCAGGATATCTTTGAGTCCGCGTCTGAAAGACATTGGGATTTTCTCCGAAGCCCTCAAAAATTGAGCTCTCGTCTGTTATATTGGACAACTTGGCCAATAAATTTACTTCGTCGACCCACTCGTCAAGGTAGTCTGGATCAAATTGGCATATTTTGTACTCGGTCCATGTGGTGGTGCGGTCTTTTGCTGAGCTCGCTACCGGGCTTCCTACCATTCCTGAGCTGGACGTCATCTTACGTGTGTGTGCTGTCGAGTAATGATGTCAGTGTTACATCGTTATCACCCGTCATCGTGTGGCTGTCTTCGAGAATTTTTATCTCGTAAGGGTGGTTCGCTGTGATTTGTGCCTCATGATTTACTTTCTTGTGTGTTTTCCCTGCTTCACCGGATTCACTCTTGCGTGGCATTCATCCGAATTGCTCGATTTTATCAAAGGCTAGATGCTGATTAATTCTTTGTTGACTGTGAGTTCGACGAAACGGGGCACCAGTTTGAAGGAGGTTTTGTAGCTAATGCAAGAGTTTCTTCGAGCTAGTTTTCTATTTAGTGCAAAGTTATCACCTATATAAAATCTGGTAGCTGTTATTACGACCCACGCTCATGATTAATCCATCTCCTTTTCCCGAAGGGTGAAGTGTAACAATATATTTGATCCTTCCAATCATTGGGTTAGATAATCTCGTAGAAAAATATATTGTTTTTATCATTAACTATTATCTAAAAGCTATTCATTAATAATACTGTATTTTATCATTATTGTAATAATTGTGTCCAGATTTGGTTTAGCGTGCACAATACGTTCAGCTCTTAATAAAGCCTATAAAAATTATCGAGACTTGTTTATTCACATGTGACTTAATGGACATATTCATGTGATGTGATGTCTTTTATCTATTGGAAATTTTCCAATATTGTAATCTATTTTACAGAACACGTATGGTTCGAAACCAAATAAATATATTCTTTTCTATTCTATTGCGACAATACATGCAGAGAATGAGGTGACACCATAAACCTCATCATTTACACGTACTATTATCCGTAGTCAAATTTTATTCAAAATTCTATCATTATTTTATATATAAATCACACAACAGCAACAGATGTACAAAACTACAGAATATTTCCAAGTAATTTTTAAAAGATCATTAGAGACAACCTTATCGCATACAAAACAATAATAGGCAAATTTGAACTATCTTCGTGTCATCAAACATAACATAATAATCCAATTTAGCGTTAAAGCGAAGAGCTGGTCTTAAACATGATTGATAAACAACAAGGTATGCTCATTATCTAGATTTTGTTTTTAAAAAGTCAAACATCTCGCATCTTAATCTTCTTAACTTTTATGATGGATGTCGACAACTCTACATTATTCATGGTTACGATATTCTTCTCATATGCCATCACGCGATTTTTTAGATAAATTATAATAATGTTTCCTGATAACAAACAAACAGTCTATCAGTGATCAACCTGATTTTTTTCTTAATGATAGGGTGATTACGCTTGTGTAGCTGATGTATCACCTTAGCTCGTCATTTAAATAATGCAAAAGATCTTGTTTGGTGTTTGAATATTTCAAATTTTAACGCATTACTTATCATAAGCCTGCTACCATAGGCTGCTTTCTTAACAAATTCCATCGACACGGACTCCACTATTTGTGCCTATCTTAACTACTGGATTAAATTATTATGCCAAATTACCAAGGTCATTGAGCATCTCTTGATGTATCAGGTTGATATCCTCCTTATTCAGCCCATTGTGCGCGTCAATGATCATGTTGTCTTTCTCGGAAATATGCGAGATTGTGAATTTGAACTTTTCTAGTCGAGTTATCTTTGAATTTGACGTACGAGTATATTTTTGCCCTTTGATTTTAACGAGATTATTGTCGGTAGTTTTATTGTCCAGTAACAAACAGGCAGCATAGCTAAATAACCAAATGAAGCGATGTACCAATGGTGTTATACCATTCTACACGATCTTGGAGAGTGTTACCATAAAGTGAAGGAGGCCTGATCACATCACAGTTTCTCTGTTGTATCATTTATCTTATTTCTGCCTTGGACGCTTTTGTTACAAGGTCAAACGGCTTATTCTAGTTCAAATGGGCTATTTATATTTGATGTTGCGGAGAACTAATATATGTGCAATTGCGTATTAGGTATTGCAAAACTTGTGACAAATTATTTCAATTAAGACCAGTAGGATAAACAATATTCAGCATAAATAAAATGCATAATGTCATGTACATATGCGTTTCGTGACTTATAATTAGGAGACGCTACTACTCTCTATACACACTATATAGTTGACTAAGTATTATATGATATTTGAACGGTAAAAATTAATGTATGAATATTTATTCAAGTAGTAATAAAGTTAACATCATAAAATGCGAAATCAAAGCCAATTAAACAAATATTGGTTGAGTGGGCATTTAAAACGTTTACTTATACAAGATCGCTATCTTGATAGAAATTCCTGTTCCATTATGTACATAAATTGTTCAAGATAAATTAATCCTTGTATAGTGTAGAAAAGGCATTTCATCCAGTAGACTGATTTCGTCTTAATTGTGAACTCATGACGTACTGTTCAGAATTTGCTGCGGACAGGACTCGAACATAGACAATTTCCTTTTCTACACAATACATTAATTAGTTTATGCTGTCAAATGTATGTATATAATGAGTGCGGTATTTATATCAAGATTGTAACCTTGATTAAAGTTATCTCAGATAATTTGTAACACGCGGCTCCGTGTTACAACCCAATGAAGGTCGATTTTTATAAACGCTGTGCTCTTTAAGGTCAAATATTCTAACTCTGTCCTTAAACAATATTTCTCTTAGCTGTGATTTTAGGAAAAATCTCTTTTAGTCTCAAGCAGTTTTAATCGATATTTCTTGAACTGCAATTTTATTTGTAATTAATAGTGTTTTTATTAAAGAAACAGAACCGCGCGCGATCCGCGAGGATCACGCGGTGGACTATTGTGTCACTGCAGATTTATTTCGCTTAGTTGGGTTATTCGTTGTTTACACAAAGGATTTACTGTTCACATTTAATTATGCCTATCCGAACTTCAGAGATTAATGGATTAGTATAATGACATGAATTAAAACCATAGCAAGTAGGATCAATATCTTAGATTTTGCTTGAAGTCTTTATACGGATTATACAGAACATTTTCCTTTATAAACATAAATCATTTACTATGTTCATATTATCATGTATTTTCAATCATTTGACTATATTCATTCCAATCCAGACATTTGTGTAAGAATAACTACTTGTGTGCAAAACATTTTTCTTTATAAACATAAATCATTTTACTATGTTCATATCATCATGTATTTTCAATCGTTTGACGATATTCATTTCAATTCAGACATTTGTGTAAGAATAACTGCTTGTGTGCAAAACATTTTTCTTTATAAATATAAATCATCTTAACTTTTGCCGTCTAGAAGACGGACAGTTTAGTTTAACTGTGAATGGTGTTTAAGACCCACTTTTGCATTAAAATATGTTTCTATTGCCGACCAACACATGGCCAATTTAGACTAACTGTGAATTATATTTATATTTGCAACATTATGTACAATATATGTATGACACCATTTTCTGCCTTCTCACATCAACCATCCGAAAAAGATCAGAGACTGATTATGTACTCGGGTAGTAATAATAGCCACCCTGGATATGTAGGACGGGTACAGAATCACGAACTAGATAGCAACCCCGCAAAAATACTCATACAAATTAATAGTATATAATATGCATTGAGTACGCAAATGTTATTGACCCAATGGTGTCTAAATTGATGAGTCGGTACATGTTACAAACACAATGGATTTTAAGCTATGCTACACTGAACAAAATTGAAAAATAGAAATAATTATGAACACTTGCTATTACAGCAAATCCATGCACTCTGGTCTTAATAGATATAAATTGCCATATTTCGCGGTAAATACAACATATTTAAATTGAATATATAGTAGTTGTATATTGTTTGTTGCGAAGTAATAATATATATGTAATTGTTTATTAGGTATTACGTTTTCAAGTAACAAATTAGATCAAATACGATAAGAAGTAAACACTAAATCTAATATTAACATAAGTTTAATCTCAAGTACAAATGCGTTTTTTCCTTATTGGGGATTCATTAGTAGGACCCAGTACTTTGCCCTTAGTCAGGAAATGTTATGTTTTTGGACTGTACAATTGAGTTCATTACATATAAAGTTATCAACCATGTGATATTTTATCCTGCTTAAGTTGTCACAAATGAAAAACATATTGCTATTAAAACTGAAAACTTCATAGTGACCATTGTTTAAGCAGAATATTAATGCTTAAAATGCCATCCTGATGTGCCGATTCCTCTTCGAATCTTTCAAGCTTCAATGAGACTATTTGAAAATGCATCAAATAGGCAAGACCTGGATCATTTCGAATGCTAATATTCTTCGTGGTTTACCGTGTTTCCAAGAGAGTTATTCTACACTGCCGTATGAGAGCTAGATTTCAATTGGGGCTTTCCAAAGCGCAGAAAGGGGCATTCCTCACCTTAGAAGTTTACAAGCTGACCATAATTTTAATGAAAGTGTACTATCCACGAAGTACCTCAACGCTCCCGTGCAGGTGATTGTCGTCTTAAATGGAACTTACATGTTTTCCTCGAAATTTTGTCCTGACTGTCTCTGATTACGATTTAGCATTTGATATTAAACACCTTCTTGCATTGGTCAATAGCATAAATTTGTAATGTCAAGATAGGTTTTGAGATTTTTTCGAACTGTTACTCTAGATACGAGTCTGCGGTTTAGAAAGTACTTGTGGTTTCTGCTTACGGTACATCTTTTACAACCGTTTGACCATCTTAGACCACTATAAATCAAACGTCTCATACACATCGAGTAAGGCTCATAATTTTGCCGATAAAAAAGCAACAATTACGCAATTTATCACATATTGTGATATATTCAACACAAAATGTTTCACGTTAAATTTATTTTTAAGTTCTGACGGATGTTGGTTTTCAACTATTCTAGGCACAACGGGTCACTCATCTGCTCTATTCCTTCAAAATTGGGCTTGTTAAAGTTCATTAACCGAAGATTAAAGTAGTTTGATTGTTTATTGCACATTATGTGTTTTTTGAAACAAAATATGTTATTGCTTAGCTTTTCTGCCTATTAAACCAAAATAAAAGTTTCGAGTGGTTTGTTAATTCCCTTTAACTTGAAAACCATTTTGTGTTTTCAACCTCGCTCGTGTGTTTGTTTGGTCTGTAGTTACTTAGATTAATACAATTATTAATACCTTTGTGTCTAGTGCGGTCACAAAAGTTTGTAGAGTTCCATGTCATATAAATGATTGTAGACGTCAAAGTTGCTAAAATCATTCCCGTCTGAGTGTAATAAAGCTCATCATGTCTATTATACACAGAATATTCCATTACGCTTTATTTTTCCGACTAGTCAGATGAACCTTCCATCCCAATAAGCACGAAACGAATGTGCATGAGATTATACTTTCCGTTCATGCTGCCTTTGGTTTATCCTTCTGGTCACAACTGAAGTAATTTGTTATTAGGTTCGCAAAACCTAATACATACTTGCATATATATTAGTTCTTCGCAACAAACAGTATTTAACTGTAATATATTGAATTGAATGATGTCATGCTTACCGCGAAATGTGATAACTGATATCGATGAAGGCCAGAGTGTATGGTTTAACTGTAGTAACAGGTGTTCGGAAATTGTTGTAATTCTCAATTTGGGTGAACTTTATCATAAAATTATATCCATCAGGTTGGTATCATGTACCGACTCGGAAACCATAGTGTTAGTATCCGGTACTCATCGATTTCAAAAAAATGTATCAGTTACTAACACAATAGCTATATTGTTAGTATCTATTACAGATTCGTTATAAATATTATATAGTGTGAGTTAGCATTGAAGTCGTATTGTCGTTGACTTTAGATTATGTTAGCTTCACTATTACAGGTTTACACATTCGTCTAGGAGATTGTACCGTCCTATTATTCCACATTCTTCTACCGAATATATAGTGGTTAAAGGGCGTAATACCGGCTCCTACTGATGAGTCGCCAGTAAGCACGAAACGAATGTGCATGAGATTATACTTTCCGTTCATGCTGCCTTTGGTTTATCCTTCTGGTCACAACTGAACTAATTTGTTACTAGATTCGCAAAACCTAATATATAATTACGCAATTTATCACATATTGTGATATATTCAACACAAAATGCTTCACGTTAAATTTATTTTTAAGTTCTGACGGATGTTGGTTTTCAACTATTCTAGGCACAACGGGTCACTCATCTGCTCTATTCCTTCAAAATTGGGCTTGTTAAAGTTCATTAACCAAAGCTTAAAGTAGTTTGATTGTTTATTGCACATTATGTGTTTTTTGAAACAAAATATGTTATTGCTTAGCTTTTCTGCCTATTAAACCAAAATAAAAGTTTCGAGTGGTTTGTTAATTCCCTTTAACTTGAAAACCATTTTGTGTTTTCAACCTCACTCGTGTGTTTGTTTGGTTTGTAGTTACTTAGATTAATACAATTATTAATACCTTTGTGTCTAGTACGGTCACAAAATTTTGTAGAGTTCCATGTCATATAAAGGATTGTAGACGTCAAAGTTGCTAAAATCGTTCCCGTCTTAGTGTAATAAAGCTCATCAGGTCTATTATACACAGAATATTCCATTACGTTTTATTTTTCCGACTAGTCAGATGAACCTTCCGTGCCAACCTTTACATGTCCACTAGTCACTTTCTATCTGAGACTGGTATACATGTTAAAACAATATAACTTTTGGCAAAATGTCTGTTTATTTTAAAAGCTGAATTAGTAAGCACGGAAATCGTACACTGGTCCGCAATCAACTTAGAATACGATCATATATATGAATAGCTAATACCTAATGTAAAAGCTGTGTTTTTTGGTTTCCCGATTCCTGTTTAACTTAAAAGGTATTATTTCTACAAAACCAATGTTTTGAAAATTTACAACATTATTAAGACATGGATAATGTTAGGAGCCGACTTTGCTCTCACAATCAAAGACTGAATATCAGAATAAAAATACCAAGACCTAAATAAAAAACAAATCACAAATAGAAATGCACTAAAGGATTTAATCTAAGAATTAAAATTCAAATTCATTTATTTGTTTTTAAATAAACCATGTCCTATCAAATATTTGAAAATATAGAAAATTGTGCAATAAACTAAAGACAGCACAATAATAGAAATGTGTAAAGCAAAGCATTAAGACGTGAATAGATACAATATAGTTAAAATGTTGTTATAGTTTGGTTATTATCCCTATTGACACTTTGTACACTTTGTGATATCATGATCGCAATGCACTGCATCATATCGAGTTACAGTTTTTACGATGAAGACAAGATTTAATAAATTTCATGTAATAATTTTTCTATAAAATGTGTAAATATTACTGATAAGAACTTTTGAATAACCACACAATAGAACTTTAATTTCAACAATTCACGAGACCGTCATGATTGAATATTATTCTGATTTCAATAGAAATCAATTTAAAACACATCTTAATGTGAGGTTTTACATAAATTGTAGATTATTAACAATAAAATATTCTACACAAGCTTCCCAATTATCGGCAGTGTGATCGCGTGTAATCTAGACTTCGTCACTGCTTTATATTTCTTTTTAATCAAACACATTTATACGCCCGTCCAGTAGCTTAGCTGGATTATTTTTATAGAATAACGTAGCATTCTAAACTATAATAATTAAAAAGATACAAATCACAGACTTTGAACATATATTCTATACGATGCTGGGATAATATTTTTCACCACACACATTGTACAGAATGCACCATGTGTTAAAGACAATCTTAAACCTGATTCCATATAAAAATAGAGGACACTTAGATCGGCTTTAACTAAATAATACCAAATTGTAGCTTTATTTTCTAGAATAACAATTTTCTCTATTAAAACGCATCTTTTCTTAGCGCAGCCGATAATTTCTTTAATGTCCCTCAGCAGAAGCTGTCCACTAAATGGTTGTAACTAGGTCCTTCACTTGCTGTTAAACTTTTATCCAATAAGCATCATTAATTACTGAGTCATGATGAGTATTACGGTTAACTTAAGTACTACGTCCAAATTTGATCGTTTTAAGAATTTCTTAGAAAATATTACTATATTTTTTTAAATACAAAATATTTATAAACAACCCGTTTAAGCTTTAAATATAAAAAATAAATTAGTTAATTATTTTTATATGAAGAATCGTTTACTCTTGTAGAGATCCATAACTCCCCATATAAAAAATTATAGTATGTAAGTTGGAAAAAATATTGTGATAAAATCTGGCACGTACATTATTTAAATTAATTCTTTTATATTGATTATTCTTTCATGCTAATTTTAAGTTTTTGAATTTTAGTTCTGCATCTCAGGTTTTGTTTGCGAGACCAAGATTAGTTCTCTGGATCCTAACATGAACCACGCCTTAGCAAATTAACAAGAATTACTCAATAAACTTATTCTATATATGAAGTATGTATGCTCAATTAAATCGGGAATCGGGAGGCCAAGGCATAAAGTTATTTCAGTTGGTTTGGGCTTTCCTGGTATATTGTAACACGCGGCTCCGCGTTACAACCCAACGATGTTCTATTTTGACAAATATGGTACTCTTTAAGGTCAAATAATCTAGCTCTGTTTTTACGCAATATTTCTTTTAACTGTGATTTTAGAAATAATCTCTGTTAGTTTCAAGCAGTTTTAATTGAGATTTCTTGAACTGCAATTTTATTTGTAATTAATAGGGCATTGTTTATTAAATATACACACCCACAAGCAATACGCAGGGAACATGCGGTGGATTATAGTGTCATAGTGGATTTATTTCTCTTCGTTGGATTATTCGCAGTTTATACAAGTGATTTATTGTTCGTATCTAATTTACGTACCCGAATTTCAGAGTACAATGGATTATTATAATTAAATGTGTTAAAATCATATCAAACAGTGGATTAATTATTTGTGAAGTTTTATGATTGAAATACTTACACGATTTTAATCTATTTATCATCAGTGACAAATTTTAACAGTGATTTTATTTATATCATCATATATTTTCAACCGGTTACATGTATTCACCAAAATTCAGACATTTATGAAAGAATAATTGCTTGTGTATAATACATTCAACTTTGTTAACAGTGTTTCGTTTTGCTGCCGTCTAGAGCACGGACAATTTTGTTTAACTCTGACGTGTGTATAAGACATTCAATTGTGTTAACAGAATTTCGTTTTGTTACCGTCTAGAGCACGGTCAATTTGGACTAACTATGAATTTTCCATTCAACATTGTGTACAATACACATGTTATCATTCGAGTGCTGAGATATATTTACCAAAAGTCTTCAAGAAATTTTCTAAAGACAATACCAAACATTATACATTTCTTTATGTGATCAAATAATCGATTTTCTAATATGTAGAGGCCCTTTGGTCACTACTATAAGGGGGTCTCTTGGATGCCAGGCCCGGAAAATCCATATATGCGGAATGATCATCTATCTTGGAACACTTAAGTTCCTCTGAACTATCTCTTAAGCTACAATCCTTAAGTCCACTAGCCAACTGCTCTGTATCCTCAGTATTTAATAAACCAGCCATAATATTATTAAATTACTTGCAATTTATATATTATATTAAATAAGTAAGCTTACCAGGATACGCTGATGTCCACAGGTTACTGAATCAGAATGATTGAGACCTTAAAACAAATATTCACATTAAATACCCGAAGCAAATTTGTGGTTCTTTTCGCTGATAATTAAAAAGAACAATCGACAAGAAGATTACAACGATTTATTAGCAGAGTCGGAGATGGAACCACGCAATGTCCCGTTTGTGCAATTCAGCAACTCAGATCAAAACTCTCACATTTTCCTTCAACAAGACAAGTCGAAAACTTCGACAATATGAAAAAAACAACTTCCAAAAAATTTTTTTAATTTTTTTCCAAAAATTACAATATTGTTTTACGAAACCAGCGATAACATCAAATGTCCAAAAATAAAATTGATTTATTTTTATATGAGAAGTTAATGGATTTCCAAAAATTCAATTAACCTCCACAAATATAGGCTGGCGCGGATATGACCATAGTGTGGTTACATATGGTGGAAATGTTTGATGCACGTTTGATTATCTGTGGTATAAGTAGAGAACACAAGATTCTTATATTGCTAGTAGCAATTTTAATCGAGGTTGATTACAGTTAGGTTCGATATTTTGTTTTTAGAATTAGTCGGTCTAAATGCTAAGGATCGTCAAATTTGGAAATATAATTACTTGTCTACAAGTAATCCAAGAATATTTGTATGATTTGATTTGTAAACTGTATGATTTAGAAAATATTCATTTAATTAACTGGCAATGTGTATGGAGTATTACTGGATCGCTACGTTATTTATTTTACATGATCAAAAGAAGATATTAAGGACCGCATTTTCGAGTTTGTACATGACACGTAAGTTGTGACATCGGGAATGCCGGAGAGAAGATTACTCTATAGATAAGATGCACTTAAAATTTATTATCGATGCCGAAACAAATTTAGCAAAAAAATGATTAATCAATTTCAGAATTGATGTATGACTCGGTAAATTCGTCATATAAAACGAGAGAGCGCAAAAGCGAAAGTCAATAAATCCCCATTTAACAATAAATTTACAATTTATATTTTAAGCATAAAAATTCCGCTAGCTGTTTATACCAATATTTGATGATGGGAATTATTTTTTTTAATATGATAATAATTCTATGTTAAATAATTTCAGGCATTTATATTTTTGATCAGTGGAAGGTTCGATTTACTTATTCTGATCTATGGGTCGTTTTGGTTTAAGAATAATTTGGTTAGCTCTCCGGCTCCCGTCTTCATCCTTATCTAAATAATTTAAAAAATTAATTCACTACAAATATTCTGTCGTAAGTATATTTTTTCATTTAATGCGGAAATTGTGAGGCTAAGGTATCAAATGTATTTTAATTGGTTTTTGTTTTTCAAGAATATAAAAGCATCTCAGGTTGATTCTGTATGCGTATACAATTCTGGTGCATACTCATTATAATAATAATAATAATACATTTATTTGGCATCAAAGGCCAACTGGCCCAATCATTGAAATAGCAAATCAAGGGTAGGATATGTGGAGGTGAGTGGAATTGTGACTAGCAAAGTATTTAATAGCAGGGGGAGGGGTTGGGGAGGGGAAAAGTTATCATTAACATCAAGATAGTTCAATCTGGTGAAAAATAAATATAAGCGAAGTTCCATTTGACTAGACAAGATCAATTGGAGATAGTCCGTGAAGTATCAGATCTTCAAGGTGAATGTGAGATCGAAAACAAAGATGAAGATGAAAAGATGGCGGCCCGGAGGTAGACGTCGACCGTTGGAGTCCATTGTCGTGACGAATAAATTGATGGATACATGATTTGCCCGTAGTTTTGTTGGCAATGCGAAACAGATACAGAGTTCAGTTAGGAACATCCATAGCAGAACTTGTTTATGGAGAGCCACTGAGGTTACCTGGAGATATTCTAATAGAAACTCCAAGTTGTCTCGATTGGGCCTCTAGTTCAGTAGATTGGTTTGTTGGAGCATTGAGAGATAAAATGAGTCGTTTAGCTCCAACCAAAACTAGAAGTCCAAAGACCAAATGCTATGTATCTTCAGATTTAAAGCTGGCATCGCATGTATACATAACTAACGAAAACAGACAGAATTGTCTGACTCCATTCTATAAGGGGCCATATAAAGTCAATCATATGACTGAGAAAAATGCATTTATAGAAGTAAATGGCACTGTAGAATGTGTAACACTGGATCGCTGTATTCCACAGTTTATTTGGACGGAGGAGGAGACTGAGGAACAGTATTCACCGAAGTATCCAGAAGTTGAGGCGAGATGTGACTCAGAAATTGGTGAGAAAAATGAAGTGTCGAATAAATATGGTAAAGAAGTAAAGATTAAAACCAAGACAACTGAGAAGCAAGAACAATGCAATATGAATATGAAATCTGGTGAAGTACCAGCACTACTTGTTGAAACTCGGTCGGGAAGAGTCATCAAGAAACCGAAGAATGAAGACTACATCATGTATGATTAATCATCTTAAACATGAGGGAGTATGTAGAGGTTAAATTAATTATCGGACAGAAATTTACCTCTCATATAAAAATAAATCAATTTTTATTTTTGGACATTTGATGTTATCGCTGGTTTCGTAAAACAATATTGTAATTTTTGAAAAATATTGTAAAATTTTTTGAAAGTTCTTTTGTTCATATTGTCGAAGTTTTGGACTTGTCTTGTGAAAAGAAATGAGACAGTTTTGATCTGAGTTTCTGAATTGCATAAGCGGGACACTGCATGTTTCATCTCCGATTACTTTGTGAATAAAATTTGTAAATCTTCTCGTCATTTTGGTGTTTTTAATTATCAGCGAAAAGTACCATAAGTTTGCTTTGGGTAATTTAAGTGAATATTTGTTTCAAGGTCTCAATCATTCCAGTTCAGTAAATTTGTGGACATCAGCGTATCCGGGTAAGCTTACTTAATTAATATAATATATAAATTATAAATAATTTAATAATATCATGTCTGGTTTATTAAATACTGAGGATACAGAGCAGTTGGCTAGCGGACTTAAGGATTGTAGCTTAAGAGATAGTTCAGAGGAACTTAAGTGTTCCAAGATAGATGATCATTCCGCATATATGGATATTCCGGGCATGGCATCCAAGAGACCCCCTTATGGTAGTGACCTAAGGGCCTCTACAAAAAATGATTCGCTAAATAAAATTATCGTTAGTAGAACGGGTTTCTTGTATAGACATGGATGCCAGTAATACTGAATAATTTAGTATTAATGGTCAATTACATTACAAAAGATTTAAAACGTGTCTTACACTCATTCAGTTACGGAACTGACATCTGTAGTGTACTTGTTGTTGAATATAAGCTAACGAGTCACTACCTTCCAACAGCTCTCCATATTTTCCTTTTAGATATTGTAGAATTTTTTGGACTATTTATTGCTGAAAACTTCATAGAAACAAGATCCATATTCGGTTCAGTGCATGAAACATATTATAGGATTATTTTTCTGGGTATGGTACACAAATGATAAATTTCCAGTTTGGTAAGTTAAATCTCTATTGCAAACTTTTTTTACGTGCTACAGCTTTACCCTATTTGAGACTGGCATTCACGCCAATACAAGAACAAATTTTGCCAAATGTGGCCTAGAATATGCGCTGGAAGCGTATGCGGATCCGCATTCGACTTAGAATTCGATTATATGCCTCCAAAGCCAAAACCAACTGAAATGCCACACACCTTAGCTTTCCAATTCCTGCATCGAATAAAAAAGCGTAATTTCCGATCGAATGAGTATACTGGAACAAACTTGTATTATGCGTTAAACATTATTAAATTTATGACCCTGAAATCTGAACTTGCCCTCACAAACAAAAACCAAACGCCAGAAATAATGCAAAAACAAAAATCTCGAATAAGCCAAAAATCAAAATTTACAAGGGCATTGAAATAAAATATTCTATATATTATTATTATTATTATATTTTTAAATAGTTTTCTCGATATATTTCAAGTATAAACACATGGATTTCCTGTTGGTTGTTTATTCAATGCATTAAAATTTTTTATAAAAAACACTTCGAGTAATTATATTGGTCGCTCATGTTAATTTTAATTTTTTTTATCGTTTGAGTCTACTTCACATTCGCTGTTTTTAACAACAAGGTTGGCTCTCGGGCTCCTAACTTCATTTATATATAAATTACGATACGAATGGTTTCTATAGGTATATATGCTTTTTATTTAATGCTGGAATTTTGAATCCATCGAAAAAGGTTTTTTCATTCGATTTTTGGTCTTGCATGTATATAATCGCATTTCATGTCTAATGCAGATCTGCATACGTTTCCGTCAATATTGTTTCTTAATTGAAATTTAGGAAACCTTTGGCGGAAAGTTTTTCTTATACTGACATGTTCGCCAGTCTCGATTAGAGCGAGGATAATTTACAGGAACAATTTAGTATAAAGACTTCAGTTGACGAGTTTGGAACACGCTGGAACATTCCCAGCACAGTGAAACTAAATAGCATTTCTTGCACTTAAATGGTTGCGGATATGGCGTATAGTTTTCAAAAGCTTCTTCAATTTTAAAACTTAGACATTTTCAGGGTCATTTTATTCAAATAAATTCTATGGTATTGAATAGTTTAATAAACACAAATAAGCATTATATAGTCAATTCATACGTATAACATTGCGTTACATATGTAATGGCTCAATTTAATTCACGTTAAACCAATGGGAACGCGCACACTAAAATTGACCAATTCCGTGCGATTTCGCATCTGTATAAGCGCGATGCAATTACCACGTAACACTTTCTGCGAATGGTGTCGAGTTGTGCATTGACTATCTACGCACGTCCAACAATACGAAATCGATCCTCAATAATCGGATTTCTATGTGTTCCAGTCATCTCGGTGTTGCCGAAAACCTTCAACGAGCCTAGTTAAGGCCTTTGAACAGCAACTAACACATCCTGATTCGTCAATACTACCTGTTAGTGTGCATATACTCAAATGATCACTAGCCAACGAACACAACACAAGAGCTAGGGTCTGGAAGGACTATTTGACATCCACACATTGCTAAAACTCACTAACCCTCACAACTATTTTCGGTGAAATACTAGCTGGCCCTCCTAAGGTTCATCCATAGTAACTATAATCTCCAAATCCTTATTTATTCTTCTTAGTAATGTTGCACGGCACTGCTAGTCGAGGCGTTTCAGTGGTGTCCGCATCAGTATCAGAGAGCAGTTCTACTGTTGTTACTTACTGACCCAACTTGTTTCAATAATATAAATCATTAAACGAATTTTTAAACTAATACAATTTTTGGACGAGAGTTTTGGTGTACAGTAAACCAACGACGTCAGCATATCAAATTATCTAAAATTCATCACTGGATCATCCTGTCTTTTCCATCTTGCTTAAACTCTGACGCATATTTTGAATAGTTTTAAGTCCACTAATTCTGTGGTTCAATTGATTTGATATTGTCTCGTCTTCGTGCTTCTGTTACTATATTCTTTAGAATAGAATAGAATAGAATATCTTTATTTGGATTCAAACCACACATATTCCATCAAATAATAAAATTGGAAATTGTACAATATATATTTAAAAAATTATCACATCACAATAATTGTGCAATTAATCTCATGTAGATAGGTATATCTCACTAGTTGTACAATACAATATATCAATATCAGAAAGTTCGACTGAAATGAATAATATATACATCATCAAATTAGGAACAATTAAGGTATAATTCGAGTGTAACATTATGCAAAAATTGAGAACCATGACTAGCAATTGATTGTATGTAATGTTAACTAATTTGAAGATATAGTGCATAACATTTCAATTATAATAATACAAAACTTGGAAATAAAAATCTCAAGAAAATCTGTTTCCGATAACAATTATCCTTGTCTTTTATTCAACCATGAGAAAGTATTATCATAATCAAAAAAATAAAAAATATCAGCAGGATTGCAGACTTTTTCAAGTTCAGTAGATAAAGTTTTAAAAGACATCTTAGATGGAGGCATTTCTCTAAGCCCCTTCGGCAATTGGTTATAAATTTTGTAGATTTTCGAGAAAGAGAATAACTTGCTCGCTACATTCCCCACCAAAGGAGGAGATATTGCCAAATGTCCAGATCTAGTTCCAACTTCATGACTCTTTCTTATCGGAGTCATATAGGCACCAGTCCACTGGTTCAAATGGAAAACTTTTATACAATAACACATCCTCCGAAACCACAGAGATTGCAATGACACAAACTGTAATCTAGAGGCGTATATAGTGCAAGAAATAGGACTAATATGTTTCACAACTTTTCTTTGTACAGCTTCTATCTTATTAGACAAACCCTTTTTTAATGGATTCCAAGTAGCGACAGCATATTCTAGTACCGGTCTAATCCATATTATATACATTTGAAGTTTTATATCATTTGATAAGATATTTCGATTTATTAGTGCCCATCTTTTCTTGGCACTGCCTACTATACTTTCAATATGTCTCTCAGCAGAAGCTGTACATTGAATAGTTATGCCTAAATCCTTAATTTCTTGCATAAGTTTAATCTCAAACACATCATTAATAACAGCATCATGAAAATAAACATAATGAAAGTTTGTTCTGTTCCCTATTTTTAAAGCTTTCGTCTTTTTATTGTTTATTCTCAGCCCTAGTGTAATCAAATATTTACTCAAATCATACAAATCTAAAGTCACATTATTTTTGGAGAATTCGACATTCTTTGGATCAATTGGGAAGATTATTTTTAAATCATCAGCGAATTTGCAAACTCGACCGTTAAGGATCTTAGTTTCCAAATTTGCTAATACAATTTTAAATAAAATTGGCCCCAAGCTTGATCCCTGTGGAACTCCACTCGTTACTCGTTTTGATTTTGATATCAAATCGTTTACTTGAATACTCATTCGTCGATTATATAGATAGTATTTAAGTAATCTAAAAATATTCGGATCAATATTCAACAAACTAATCGCATTCAAAATAGCATCAAAAGATATAGAGTCAAAAGCTTTTGAGATATCTATAAATACAATTAATGCATCTAACTTATTCTCGTCTAATGTGATTACATGTTTCCACATGGAAAGCATATTAGTAGTTGTCGATCTACCTTTCGTAAAGCCATGTTGACATAAGTCAAAATCAGCCGGTAACATACGTTCTAAATGATCTAGTATCAATCGTTCTATTATCTTCAAAAACGAAGGGATAATAGAGATTATTCTATAATCACTGGCGCACGTTGGCTTACTAACTTTTGGCAACGGCTTAGCTACTATCGTTAATATATCGATTGGTAATTTCCCATTCTTCAAAATTCTATTTATAAATTTGCAGAGTGCATTCCTAAATATTAAGGGTAATTGAATCAGATTATCAATCGAAATACCCAGGTGATCTTTTTGTTTTTTTGATTTGATTTTTATCATCAATTTTATCAATTCGTTACTGTCAATAACAAGTCATGGTTCCTGGCCTCCAAAAGGATCTGATAGTTCTATAAAATTTCTCTCATTCTGTGGATTGCATATCAAATTGACAAATACTTCCTCCAATTCACAGAGAAATCCTAACTCAGTTTTATCCACAGGTAGTATAAGCTTTAACTTTTCCTTGTATTTACTGTAATCTGTGAGGAGTTTAAATCCTAATCAAGGATTACTCTTCATTTTGGCCAAAATAATTCGTTCTGATCTTTGACGAATTATTAGCAGTTATGAATTAATTTCGTTATCAATGGAATCTAACCTTATTTGTTTAATACTATTAATAAGACTACACTTTATTATATTATCTCGTTTAATTCTTAGTTTACACAATTTCCTATTAATTCGTTTCGGTATCATGTCCGTAAACGTAGATGCCTGAAATAAAACATATAATAACGATGAAACAGAAGAAACAAATTCATCAGTATTCAAGAAATAAAATTATATAAAAGTATTCCAATGTAGTCAATATTAATCGAATAATAACGATTAATGAAGTGTAAACTAGATCTGGACATTTGGCGATCACTCCAGCTTAAGTGGCAAATTATGCGGAGTAAATATTTTCTTCTTCACAAATTTATAAAATTTGCAGTTAATTGAGAGAGGGGCCTTCATGTTAGATGTATTTTAATTTTTATCTACTGAACAAGAAAAAATAAACAATTGTAATGATCTTTTAAATTTTGCTTATGAAAATGCTTTCCCAAGGTTATATTTACCATCTGTGTCATTATATTGGAAATGTTATGCATAATATCATTATATTAATCAACATTACAAAAATTGCTAGTCGGGGTTCTCGGTGATAAATCTATCATTATCTGTCATCAGTAATTTTATAATATTGTGATTATTTAAAATGTCTGTATTTGTCTTTTTCATAATAGTCGCATAAAAATGCAATGATGTTACTGCTGGATTTTCAAATGGTGATAAATCAAATATCAAAATTTTTGAGCTTTACTTATTTATCTTTCGTTTATTGTAAATTTTCTAATATTATTATCTATTTGATGGTAAATGTGTGGTTTGAATCCAAATAAAGTAATTCTACTCTTTTCTATTCTATTTTATGTAAAAATTTCGATATGCTATATTTTACTCTAATATTGATGCACTGTTTATTATTAATGAACGCACTTGAAATGCAGTATGGTTAAGATCTGTCTATCTATGGACGTATTAAGTTTAATGCGACAGTTACGATGTCACAATTTATTTTAAGGAACTAAACCACAAACAGATAATTATTGAATGAATGCATGAAAATTAAAATTTATAATGGTCACGCCTTTAATTGCAAATGCTAATGCCTCACAATTGACACAGAACCAAATAATTTTGCACAGTATATAGATAATGACAATTTTTAAATGCTGGTGATTTTTCGTTCTGAATCTACATACTTACCTAATTTATTTACGACTCTCTCTCAAATTTATGTCGAATATATTTAGTTGTGAATGGGCATTAATTGGTTGGATATAAATTGAAATTTTCTACTGGAAAATCGAAATTTCATTCCAAGATGTGATTTTATTAATAATATTAAAAAATTATTCTACCGTATTTGCTATCTGAGTATTACAATTATGTTTTGATATTTTTGGCAGAATTCATAGTTTGACAGACTTTTGAATAGGGCGTGCTGTAAACGCTTAGTAATACCAAGTTCTCGCGCAAAATTTGAACAAAATAATATGTTCTCTAGATTCGACCAATTTTATTCATTTTTAAGGTACTTTATCTCAAAAGATACACAAAATAGTTGGGATATAGCTGATCATTTGTATTATATTTTTACGTGTTTTTAATGTTTTGTATCAAATTAAATTTTTACCAAATGAATTTGTATAAACATTTACTACATATTTTTGTTTTGTAACCCAGCACAGTATTCTATAATGTTTTTTTAAGTTAGTGTTAATTTGCCATTCACTACTGAGTATGGTTATAAAATTTGTTAAATTGGGCAAATTGCATTATAAGCGTACTAAAAGCCTTATACAGTACGTTTTGAAATAAAGATCTTCACACATCGCCAGCTTGCGAGCAAAATAAGTATATTTTTCTTAGACAAAAATCTGAAAGACGTTCGTTAAGTTGAAACCTATTTTGCATCTAAAAGAACATAATGTACTACAAGTGAATTGAATACGGCTCATTTCAAAGATAGAACGATTTACACTGTTAATTTCATTTGAATTCAATATTAAAGACGAGAGGTTTTCAATATATGTCTTTTTAATTGATTCAAATATTACAAAAATGGCGAAAGGCAATTTAATAAGTAGGACGGTTTCTGAGATCATAACAGGTTTTTGACAGTTTTTGTCATAACTCATGCTCATACCAAGGCGCATTTACGAACGCAATACTTTAATTTACAAATTTTGACCTAATTCCTATATGAGGATAAACCATGTTCAGCTATTTATCTCGACATACATGATATCACTGGACACTTAATTAACTTTTAATTTAGTTTATTTTGCCCTTAGAAAATGTTTAGTATTAGATTGGGTTATGAGAATAAATTTGCTGAATTATTTTTATATATGTATAATTTTGACATTGTTATATTTCGTATTTGCATTACGCAAATAAATAAATTGTCCTCAATTAATGTTATTTTATTTAGAACAATTTATTAAATATTCGGGTTGCAACATTAAATTCATTAGTAAATATTACAAAAACTGCCATGACTGGCTAGAATTATTATTAAATTATTTAGAAAATTCTTTGTGTGTGGTTTGAAATGGCTCCAATTTCGTTAAAGTGTGATATATTCAATATTGTTGAGAACCATCAGAATTCAATTAAATGGCTAAAATAATAAAATTATGCTGTCAAGAGTAAAATGCTTGAATTACGAACGGATATCCAAAAGGGGGGCCTAAGTGCCAAAATTGGAGAATTGACTGCGGCATTAAATGCGCACAAGATAAAATAAAGATTGATGTCCAGCCCTAGGTAGAGATGGCGGGCGTAACAACGGTTGAATATTCCCAGCCTAAGACGCATAAATTCGGCAAAGAATTGGTAAATAACCTAGCGACTAATATTTTGGCACGTACCGGCAACAAATACAAGTTAATATTAATTAATCTTCACGAGAATGTTGACCAAGAGGAAGTAGCGAAATTGAACGATATAATCAAAAACTGCGCGAAAGCCGATATCATAAAATGATACAGGGTGGGCACAGGGTCTGACGGTACGCGACACGTCGTTATAAATCTATCCAAACGACCGTTTGAATATACAGTTGTATGCAATAAACATAAAATGTACTTTAATTGACACACGTTTTAAAGAGAATGTAATAATACATTTCTATAATGGATATTAGAAACCCAAAGGATTTTGAAGAATACCTCGGAATAGTGTCCTCAAATTCAAAGGAAAGTGAAGCACGATGTTCGCTAATATATAAGAAAATTCCAAAGAACGAAGAATCGTTTTTTCAAATAGTTGAGAAGGAGAAAAAAGTGTGTAAATGAAACCCAACCAAAGAGCTATATATAAACCAGAAAAGATCAATAATTAGATATCTAAAAATATGTAGAAAGGTCATGCGTTATATATAAATAAGCTTATGCCTATTTTAGAAATATTAAGAATGACACATTTTTGCTGTACAATTTTAGAACAACTAACGATTTTTATTTAATAATAATATCTGAAACATAGCTCAGTATGTACATTGAAAATCTAGAAATTAATGTACCTCATTATTCCTTATTTTGAAAAGAACAACAGTTGGATTCACGGTGCGGTGGGCACTTATTATTAGTACGTCTTCATTTAATGTGGACGTGTTATATATTAGTTCTATCATTAATTTTATAATTATGTAAAATGAAAATTAATTTTAGCGGCGGTCCAATCGTAGTCCAATTTAAGTGATGTTGTTTTTTTTAAAACAATATTTTAGTTCTTTTTGGACAAACATAGTACAACGACGTGGAAGGAAATTTAAATAAAATTCATGAGTGCAAAATAACCAATTTATTCTCAATTTCGTGATCCAATGCAAAATAGGAACAAACAAACCAGGTTTTTAGATAATCAAGTACATTGGGAAATGGATTCGGTTAACAGGCACAATTATGACGTTGTTTATTACTTTATAGAATCGGACAAAGAACAAATTATTTTACAATGAAAAAACATTTGTGGCAAAGAAAATATATTACTTTTGAGAACGCACACGTCCAATATTCCAGAATAAACCAGAAGCTTTTCTGAGAATGAAGTTTAAAAATTTTATGAAATCTAATGAATTTGTTTATTCTGTATCATAGTTATTATGTTATCTAATTTATGCCTCTACGTTTACGGATACCATACCAAAAAGAATAGATTAAAAATTACACTAATTAAGATTAAACAACGTAATATGTTGAAATATATTATCCATAGTATTAAAAGAATGAGGTTACATTTTATAAATCATGAAATTATTTTATCTATTCGCGAAATCCGTCAAAAATCAGAACGAAATATAATGGATAAAAAAAGGGAATCTTAGAATAGGATACGAAATTCGATATGATTAGAGTTAATATATTGAGAACTTAAAGCTCATATTACTGGTGGATGAAACGGAGTCTGAATTTATCTTTGAATCGGAGTAACTATTTTATACTTTTATATGATATTCAAGAACGGAGACCATAAATTTTATCTGGCTGATCTTTCGGATAACCGGAAATGAGCATTTGATATTTTTTCAGTGATGTATTGTATGAAACTGAGTCTGAATTTATCTTTGAATCGGAGTAACTATTTTGTACTTTTATATGATATTCAAGAACGTAGACCATAAATTTTATCTGGCTGATCTTTCGGATAACCGGAAATGAGCATTTGATATTTTTTCAGTGATGTATTGTTAAAAATAATTTTCAATCTACTTACACAAATTACCTTTAAATTTCATGAATTTATTCTGTGACTTTATAATCGAAACTTTGATGGATGGAACAAAACCAATCGATATTCTAACAATTGTAGCTAAACCGTTGACTAATGTGAGTATACTTCTGCAAAAGTTTATCATCTAATTTTTTTGTCCCTTCATTTTAAAATAGTATAACGACAGATACTGGATCAATTAGAATCTTCACTGCCAATGAATATATATGGAAACCAATATTATATATGCGGCTCTCACCTCTAGTATTCTTGCGAACATTTGACTTGATCGGAATTGTGGGCCGCACAATATCTATGCGGTCGCGAGAATTAAATTTTAAGCTTTAGCCTCGTATACGTATAAAGCTAATACAACTAGAAAATCATTGATTTCGCGGGTGGTGGTAAAAATTATTGACATCAGGTTTGCGAGCTTGAAATATGCACCAATCTAATTGCATCTATCCAGACGCCGAACAAAATAGCAAAACTTCCAACATTCACACGTACTGATGCTATTAGACCATACATGAGCGCCATCAAATTACAACGGTATTTGACAGGCGAGTATTAAACTGCAATGCAAAAAATTGGGGAGAAAGTTTGAATATATAAACTTCTTATCTATGGTAATCCCGCATGTATTGTAACCGACTCAAAATATCGGCTGTGACAGACGGTGGTTTTGCTTTGGTGTTCAATAACTGGTTAGAAACAATGCGTTTTGTATTCATTTCAAGCTCGCAAACTGGATTTCAATAATGTTCTATTTGTATTATCAATATATACGTGGCAAAAGCTGCAAAAGCTTAATATTTGCGAGTGCATATAAATTATACAGACGACATTTCTGGACAAGTATGTATTACGGGTTGATCCTTGCTAGTCACTTTACCGTCATATTCTAATGATCAACATGAGAGATAGACACGCGACAATACATTTTATTGCAACTATGTATTAGGTTTTGCAAACCTAGTAACAAATAAGTTCAATTGTGACCAGAAGGATAAACCAAAGTCAGCATGAACGGAAAGTATAATCTCATGCACATTCGTTTCGTGCTTACTAGCGACTCATCAGTAGGAGCCGGTATTACACCCTTTAACCACTATATATTTGGTAGAGGAATGTGGAATAATAGGACGGTACAATCTCCTAAGCCAGTAAGCACGAAACGAATGTGCATGAGATTATACTTTCCATTCATGCTGCCTTTGGTTTATCCTTCAGGTCACAACTGAACTAATTTGTTACTAGGATAAATAGGAGATTGTACCGTCCTATTATTCCACATTCTTCTACCAAATATATAGTTGTTAAAGGGCGTAATACCGGCTCCTACTGATGAGTTTGCCAGTAAGCACGAAACGAATGTGCATGAGATTATACTTTCCGTTCATGCTGCCTTTGTTTATCCTTCTGGTCACAACTGAACTAATTTGTTACTAGGTTCGCAAAACCACCTCTACATATATAATGGTCTTCACCAGCATGTTGCTATGTACATTTTGATTGACGTTAGTTTTGCTGTTGTTTAGAATTGGTTTCTTTAACAAATCTGGAATTTTTGGGTTTTACCCCCCACTTACGTGCAATCGATAATAATTTTTTAAGTATTATATATATATATATATATATATATAGAAATGGCTATAAATGTTATTTTATTGCATAAAATGCATTTCCTAAATAAGTATAATGTATACGAGACTACTGGAGGTGAGCCACGCATCTCTAGTTTCACTTTCCATATATATGTATTGCGGTTCGGTCCTCACTAGTCGGTTTGCTGTCGTAATCTGTAGATGATCATGTATGGTCGAAACGGGTCTATACATATGATTGAAGGTTCTTTTGAATTATTTTTCGACGACTGATTAGGGACAAAGTGATTGGTGTTTATCTCAATCTCAATTTAAAAGATTGTTAGCGTTGATAAGTAAAGGAAAACCTTGTCTCTGTCCGGTGAAAAATAAATGCAAAGTAATTTATGCTAATCAAACTAAATGAAAATATTAATTTTAATCAACAGCAAAATTGTCGGCTGAATTATGCGACTAACACAAAAGTGATCCTGATTTTCATGTATGAATGCAATCCAGTCTCTTCCTATTTATATTAATCACCCATCTTTCCCCTTGTTATTTTGTATTTCGTATCATATGTTGAATTGTTAGAGACAGTTCTCGAGCGGAAATAATATATTTGCAAATATAATTTGCTCGTTTTTTTGGCCAATTTACCATCGAATATTTATCTATTAAAGCTCTGAATAGCACCATGCAGAGTGTATTCTGCATTCTGCTAAATTATCTGGTTGTTGTATTGTTAGGTAATGTTTTCGAGATATGTTATTAATTTCAACGGTCAATGAAAATGAGTTTACTTTTTATTTTGCAAATAAAATTTCACCGTGTCACATAGGAAGAATAAGTTTAATGATGTAAGGATTTTACGCGTCATACGTTTTCTTAGCATTGTTAAGAGACAAGACTGACATATGAAATTAAATTTTACCTACCAAAAAACATCATTTTACTTGCTTGAGTCAAAGATGACTTATTCACTTTATGTAAATCTTTTTAGAAAATAATTTTGTTGGTCTATTTAGAGACATAATTATCGGTTAGCTTATAAATAGAGAATAGATTATGAAATTTGAATCTACCCTCTGTACACTTTTGAATGCGATATCAAATGACTCCCAGTACACTATTATTCTGACATCTCTATTAAATTAAAAAACATGCGACATATGATAAGATTAAATTTAGAAAAAAATATATTAAACTATGTGTGAAATAAAAGCAAATTTCTAGGAAAAAACATAAATCACTTTTGTGTTAGCAATCTTTTGAAAGATAAAAACACATGGATTAGTTTCAAAATTTTAATCTTGTATAATTACTACTATAAACACAATGTAAAAATAATGTTTCGTCGTTTAAATAAGAAAAATATTCGTCTCATAGAACAATATGTGTGGTTTTGCGAGTGTATATAAATAAATTCTAATAAAAAATTCAGTATTTGATCAATTTTTATTACACGAATTTTGGCGAACTCTCTAGTTTTTACACAGCGCACTAATCGCACTAAACAATAGCGAAGCTATTTTACTTTTCTACACTTATTTTAAAAACTTCCAATGTTATTATAACAAGATAATATACGACGATTTAATTCTGATGAGAATTATCTAGACATGCTGAATTTCTCAAATATTTATCCATATGGCCTACGAATCGATTGTTCAAATAGTTTTGCCTCGGATAATAAAAAATGCTCCGTAAAAATTAAAAGGTTTGCTAAGTTTGTAAAAAGAACCAATCATTTTACATTAAGAAAAGTCATTAAATCGGAACAGAAGTACTTTTAGATATTTAAATGGCTATATTTAAATAAAAATAATATATAATTTAAAAGGAAATTATGCTGCCCGATATTATTCATCTTCACAGTCATAGTATCTCTGATAAAATTCATACTTTAAATTATTCTAATGGGAATTACCATGTTCGTTGTTATTCCGACCAATTAAATGATAAAACCTATATAATTTGTCTCCATTGTTTTAGCTTTATAAAAAACGAATTATATCATGAGAAAATTAATCTTCCAGCTAATATTGGATTAACCGTATGTGGGAAATTTCACAGTCTATTAACATTTGCAGAACTTAATCATTAAATTATGTTTTCGATACAAATTGAAATTGTTTTCGTAATTTCCTTATTTGCATTTGCTTATAAACAGGATTCTTTCACTGTTGCAACGTACATGAAATATCTATAATCATAAAATATGCTCGTCAAGCATTGTGGAAGGAATCAAATATGGATTTAAGTTTTTGTAACATATGCTACTTAATTATTAATGCCATATAACCGAGTACAATAATGGCAGATATATAGTCCAAAATCGGATAAATTAAAATAGAATTTAGCAAAATTTTACAAATAATTGCAAAAGCACACATATCCATTACTCGAATATATCAATCGGGCAGTCTCAAAAAAAAATCTTCAAATAAACTTTCTTTTTTTTTAAATTGATTCTTAATTTATTATAAATTATTATTATTTTCAGGAAAAAAATATTTCAAACCTACTTGGAGACAATAAAATTTTACAATAATTTGATTGCGCGGGAGTTGGTAACAATTCTTTTAATAAATTTTGCGAGCTTGAAGTAAACACCAATCGCATTGTATTTAACCAGTCATCAAAAAGCATAACAAAACTACCGCCAGTCGCAACGCACTGACGCGTTTTGACCTTCCATGATCATCATCATTATACGACGGCACACTGACTACCGAGGATTAAACCGCATTGAATATACATGGATATAAAATTTAGATACGCAGCTCTCACACCTAGCAATCTTGCATTCATTAAACTGGACTGGAAATGTCGGCTGCACAATTTTTATGCAGTCACACACATTAACTGCTTGCAGCTTTCGCCATATATACATATATGGGCAATTCAATTTTACAATAATTCGATTGCGCGGGTGTTGGTAATAATTCTCTACATCAAGTTTGCGATCTTGAAGTAAACACCAATCCGATTATATTTAACCAGTCGTCAAACAACATAACAAAACTACCGCCAGCCGCAACACACTGACGCGTTTCGACCTTCCATGATCATCATCAGAGTACGACGGCAAACTGACTATCGAGGATCAAACCGCATTGAATATATATGGAAATCAAATTTAGATATGCGGCTCTCACAGCTAGCAGTCTTGCATACATTGAACTTGACTGGAAATGTCGGCTGCACAATTTCTATGCAGTCACGAACATTAACTGTTTGCAGCTTTCGCCACATATACATATATATACAATACAATTTAACAATAATTGATTGCGCGGGTGGTGGTAACAATGCTTTAAATCAAGTTTGCGAGCTTGAAGTAAACACCGACCCCATAGTATTTAACCAGTCTTCGAACAACATAACAAAACTACCGCCAGCTGCAACGCACTGACGCGTTTCGACCTTCCATGATCATCATCAGAGTACGACGGCAAACTGACTATCGAGAATCAAACCGCATTGAATATATATGGAAATCAAATTTAGATATGCGGCTCTCACCTCTAGCAGTGTTGTATACATTAAACTTGACTGGAAATGTCGGCTGCACAATTTCTATGCAGTCACGAACATTAACTGTTTGCAGCTTTCGCCACATATACATATATAGGCAATACAATTTAAACAATAATTGATTGCGCGGGTGGTGGTAACAATTCTTTAAATCAAGTTTGCGTGCTTGAAGTAAACACCAATCCCATTGTATTTAACCAGTCATCGAACAACATAACAAAACTACCGCCAGCTGCAACGCACTGACGCGTTTCGACCTTCCATGATCATCATCAGAGTACGACGGCAAACCGACTATCGAGGATCAAGCCGCATTGAATATATATATGGAAAAAATTAGATATGCGGCATTGAAATCCAGCACTCTCGAATACATCGTACTTGACTAGAAATATCGGCTGCACAATTTCTATGCAATCACAAAGTTTAACTGTTTGCAGCTTCCGCCCCACATACATATATATGCAATACAATTTTGCAATAATTTGATGCGCAGCTGGTGTCAAGAATTCTTTCAATCAAGTTTGCGAGGTTGAAGTAAACACCAATCCCATAGTATTTAACCAGTCAACGAAAATATAACAAAAACACCGCCCGCCGCAACGCACTGACGCGTTTCGACCTTCCATGATCATCATCAGAATACGACGGCAAGCTGTCTATCGAGAGTCAAACCGCATTGAATATATATGGAAATAAAAGTTAGACATGCGGCTCTCACATCTAGCAGTCTCGCATAAATAAAACTTGACTGGAAAGGTCGACTACACAATTTCTATGCAGTCACGAAAATTAACTGCTTGCAACTTTCGCCACATATACATATATAGGCAATACAATTTTACAATAATTTGATTTCGCATGTAGTGGAAACAATTTATTAAATCTAGTTTGCGAAATTGAAGTAAACACCAATCTCAATGTATTTAACCAGTCATCGAACAACATAACAAAACTATTTCCAACCGCAACACACTGACGCATTTCGACCTTCCATGATCATCAGAGTACGACGGCAAACTGACTATCAAGGATCAAACCGCATTGAATATATATGGAAAATTATTAAATATTGTAAAATTTTATTGCCTATATCTGTATATGTGGCAAAAGCTGGAGGCAGTTAATGTTTGTGACTGCATAGAAATTGTGCAGCCGACATTTCTTGTCAAGTTCAATGTATTCGAGACTGCTAGATGTGAGAGCCGCATATCTAAATTTGATTTCTATATATATTCAATGTGGTTTGATCCTCGATTGTCAGTTTGCTGTCGTTCTCTGATGATCATTGAAGGTTGAAACGCGTCAGTACAATGCGGCCTGCGGTGGTTTAGTTATGTTGTTCGACGACTGGTTAAATACAATGTGATTGATTGTTTACTTCAAGATCGCAAACTTGATTTGAATATACTTGGAGACAATGACACGGAAGTCATACATATAAAATAAAAATTTACAAATGCAAATTCAAACAAAGGACCAAACATAAATCTCAATTGTGTCATATGCAGAATTTTTGAAAGTAATCTTGAGTAATTCCAAGGTAGAACCATGACAGTCGTCATTTCTTCCGTAAACTAGCGCAGCATATGTTGAATTTCTTTAGCCTCACGGTACAAACAATTTTGCTATTTAAATGAGCATACATAATTCTATTATGTTCCTTTATAATAGAATTATATACAAGATACGAAATAAATAACCAATTCTCATTTACTTTTGCATTCAGAATGATAGCATGAAATTAAATCTGTTCGGCGTTTCCTTTCACGATGAATATAAATTTGAATTTTATACAAAAAATGATCAATAGTGTGGTTATAATAGTTTTACTAAATGAAGTACACAAGACTTATATGTACTTAACCTATCCACAACACAGCAAAACTAACATAAGTCATTAGCATTGACAAATTTCGTCCTTCAATATTTTTTGACGTCGGTAACTGTGACTAACCGTATAGAATCTTTCTGGTTGGATTAGCTTATAAAAATGTAATTGGAGTTTATATATAATTAGAATTTTTATTAAATGGATTGTGTACACCAACTATTATATTAATATTTAAAAAAAAAAATTTCTAAAATATATCTATGTAGAGTAGTCTGAAAAATTTTAGCGTTGGTGAATACATAGGTTAAACGCAGCCGAAATTTCCAGTCAAGTTGTTTGTATGGAAGACTACTGAATGTGTGTTCCGCATAATTTAATTTTCTTTATTCTCATTTACATTGGAGTTTAATCCTGCTAGTCAACCCTAGATTGAAACTCGTGTTATCAATCAGTTTGACGCCCTCACTTCGCCGCCCATTATCAAATAAGGAAATATGATACCATAGTCATTATCCAATTATTCTCTTGTGATGAACATGCCACATCAAAACTGGTGGTAAAATTGCTTTCTAGAATAATTGATTAGATGCAATGGCACTGGCATTGGAACCGCTACAGATTGCTTTATAAAAATAATTATTTTATCTATTATTAGATTGAACTTTAGTAATACATTCTTCTGCAATTTTATCACCTTTGGTGGCACTGTTCAAGTAAATACCAGCGAATCGAATTCAGTCAGCCAGTTAGCAAAAGAGTACTTGATTCTCATTACGTAATTATTTTTTGCCATGCAATATAAAATGCATATCAAAAATAGGGAAAAGCAGGCAAATATATATATTAGTGTGGATTACTAGGCAATGGTCTGGCTAGGGAAAATATTAGCATTAACTTGAGGATGGCGCTTTAATCGTATTGTAGGGGGTAATTTGTTTAATGTAAAGGTTTTACGGGGTAGCTGTGTATTTTGCGATGCTATGCCATTCTACATGTGCCTGGTACCTGTCGTCGGAAGAAACGAGTTTCGTGGGCCGTGCTTATGATTAATTTGAGATCCCTTTCCAATGGGTGATGTGAGAAGGCTAAATCGAATTATCATACGTGTATTTTAATCAATGTTGCAAAGTTAATTAAAATTTACTAACAGTCAAAATTGATTATGCTCGAGACGGCAACAAAATGAAGTATTGTCAATACAAGTTAATATCTAGACACAAAAGTAAAGTCATAATGAACTCGATAAATAAATCCGGAATGTCTTAGCAGAACAGTTAGTGTTTATGTATATATGGTTAAAGCACAAAATATAAATCCAGTATGTCTTAACAGAACTGTCACAATTTTTTATAAACGATTGAAAAACACAAAATATAAATCCAGAATGTCTTGGCAGAACTATTACAATTTTCGTATAAACGTTTGAAAACCACACAAACAGAAATCCAGAATGTCTTAACAGAACTCTTACAAATTGCGTATAAACGATTGAGAACACTCAAAACATATAAATCCTAGCATTGAGCGTTAAATAACATATGTCCACTGCATGTTTCTTGAGTATTACGCGCGGGTGTCGATTATTATTTGACAAACCCCTATTAGATACATATAAAATTACAGGCCAAGAAATCTCAAATAAAACTGCTTGAAACTAACAGAGATTGCTTCTAAAATTACAGTTCAGAGAATGGTTGTGTAAAACCAGAATTCGTATATGAGACCCTACGGAAAGCGGATCTGAATAAATTGTTACTCGTTGGTATGTAACGCGGAGCCGTGCGTTACAATATATTACAAATACAAGTAATTTTCCGTTAAATAAAATAAATATTTTCAGCTACACCACACTTCTAAAGTATAGCCCATGTTAGAGTTTTTCGACCTGAAATAAATATAATATATTTCGTTGTTCTTGCCTGAGGCCAAAATCAATATGTGACGAAGATTTGTCAGAACTGGAGCAACAAATGCGTTTTGTAGAAAAAAATGATAAATATATTGATTGCAACATAAGGTTATACGTCGATAATTTCAAACTATGCACAACACGCCTAAGAAATTTGTAATTTTATCAGATTACTTGCAAGAACAAATAAATGTCTCTCCGGAATTTTTCCTTGGCTAGATAAACATGTAATTACGCTATGCTGAATGTTTCCAAGACTGTTACAAATAATAATTAAATATATCTACGGATCAATTTATGAAATGTTTCTTTGTATGGATATAAAATGAAATTGATTAAATATTTGCTAAATGCAAAATTACCTTAAATTTGAAAAGATTTGAGAGTATTCAATGGTTTATTGCAGTTCACGATAAACTGATGCACATTAACTTTCTAACTGCAGGAATTCGTCACCAGTGATTTATTTTCAAATCGAAATAGATTTTTTAAATTTTGGGTTGTAAAACGATATAAAATTAATTTCGAAAAACGGTCTAACTGTACAAACATAAAAGTTATTATGATAATATGCATGAATATTTCCTTTGTTTTTCTGCCTCCAATCTTTACAAATGAACAAATTTATCCTTACATATTTTGTGCTAAATTGAACTTTAGTCATATAGAGATACCAAGCATGTTGAACCTGAATATAAGATTAATTAAAAACCAATTTTTTCATGAGTTAGGCTATAGTTCGTTTTATTAGGCAGTTTTGGCTCAATGATCTGTGGGTTAAACCTAAAGGCATACAGGCCACAATAATTGACCCATTCAAAGAAAATCCAAGCAAATAAATGGCGTTTCTCAAATAAGAGTAAAGAATTCTACGTATTTAGTTTCCTTTGTGTCTAGATATTAACTTTTATTGACAATACTTCATTTTGTTGCCGTCTCGATCATAGTCAATTTTGACTGTTAGTAAATTTTAATTAACTTTGCAACATTGATTAAAATACACGTATGATAATTCGACTTAGCCTTCTCACATCACCCATTGGAAAGGGATCTGAAATTAATCATAAGCACGGCCCACAAATCTCGTTTCTTCCGACGACAGGTACCAGGCACATGTAAGAATGGATTAGCATCGCAAAATAAACAGCTACCCCGTAAAACCTTTACAATAACCAAACTACCCCCTACAATACGATTAAAGCGCCTTCCTCAAGTTAATGCTAATATTTTTCCCTTATGCAGACCATTGCCTATTAATCCACACTAATATATATGTTTGCCCGCTTTTCCTTATTTTTGATATGCATTTTATGTTGCATGGCAAAAATTAATTACGTATTTTGCATCAGGTACTCATTTGCTAACTGGCTGACTGAATTCGATTTGCTGGTATTTATTTGAACAGTGTCACCAAAGGAGATAAAATTGCAGAAGAATGTATTACTAAAGTTCAATCTAATAATAGATTAAAAAATGTTTTTATGAAGCAATCTGTAGCGGTTTCAATGCTAGTACGATGGCATCTAATGAATTATTCTACAAAGTTATTTTAACATCAGTTTTTGCCAGATTTTGGATATACATACTACTTGACTGGAAATTTCGTCTGCATTCAATCTACAAATTATACAGACTACTCTATATAGATATATTTTGGAATTTTTTTAAAAATATTAATTTTATATTTGGTGTAAACAATCAAAATTATAACTTAATATATATTCCAATTACATTGCAATATGCTAATCTACCAAGAAAGCGACTATACAGTTAGTCACAGTTACTGAGGACAATAAATATTTAAGGACAAAACACACCAATGCTAAAGACTTATGGTAGTTTCGTTTTTTTGGATAGGTTAAGTATATATAAGACTTGCGTACTTCATTTCGTAAACTTTCATCACCACACTATTGATCATATTTGTATATAATTGAAATTTATATTCATCGTGAAAGGAAAAGCCGAACAGATTATATCTCATGGTATCATTCTCAATGCAAACGTAAATGAGAATTGGTTATTTATTTCGTATCTTATATATTATTATTCTAATATAAAGAAACATAATAGAATTGTGCGTGATCATTCAAATACATAAACTGTTTTTCTCGTGCGGCTAGAGTAACTCGGTTTCCAGAATGTACATAAACAAAGTGCCCAAAACTCCAGGAAAAATGATAATTATTAATTTTTGCATTTAAAATAATATGGGCACTGCAAATATTCATATCATGTAACTTAAAAATTATTATGACGAGTAAAATTCAACATATGCTGCGCTAGTTTACGGATGAAATGACCACCGAAAGGAAGGAAAATCCCATGCGTGAATGTTTGTTTACATCATTTTATCTTATATATTTATCTTTAACAAAATGTCCGTTAAAATCAGTCAGAAAATTAGTTTTGTTTGGAGTTTGCCGCAAAATAAATTATAACTTCTTAGGCTTAATTTAACTGAGCAATTTCGTATAATTTGCATTACATTAATTTGTAAATTTTCATCAAACAGTTGAATTTGTAGAGGCTGGTAAACATTAAGTCCCCTGATATATATACAAATTTTATGGATAGGAGAACCCAATATTCCACCTATTAATGTGCCTAACTCTACATCAAAAGCAGCAAATTGACGGCAATATTACGTTTTTCAAAAATTATTGTCGTCAGACGAATTTTAATATATTAAATTCTGTTTTAATTTCCTGGTGCAAAATCGAATTGCATCTACCTAATCCTGTTAGGTATATATTACTGCAGATGTGGTTACAAAAAGTTATTCCTTATTTGCTTTTGAAAGATTGACATAATGGAGAGGTATTTCATTTCAAATTATAGATTATTTGTTTATTATATGCAAATATTTATTTCCTTTAATTAAAGTGATGGTACTAATACGTAGGTGGATGGTGGAGAATCATTTAAAGAGCAAATACAATTGATTCAATAAATATATAAGAATCGATTTGATCTATTTTGGTGAAAATTTGATTTGACTTATAACGCTTATCACCCACGACGCTTTCAATGTTGAGACTATTCTGTTTAGCTATTCAAAATAAATTAAATTGAAAAGTTGATAGATTTTTGGTTAGAACAGTACCATTTGTGACTTTTCATTTCAAAATGACGTTTGCGTCCAAAAATATGTATAGTCATAAATGGTTACAAAATAATGTTTAGTGGAAAGCGAGCATGAGTTTCGTTAATTTTATTTAAAGAAAACAGTAGCAATTATGCACAAGAAATGCCACCAAACTAGATAAAATCTTTTGAGAGCGTATTTTAAAATAGATAAGCTTCGTGAAACGTCTAAAGTTAACATCATCATAATTCTGAAATAAGTTGATTATGTAAATATTTAACCGTAAATGAACGTCAGTCGCATTCATTTAAAAATATATTTTGTAATCAAAATTTGATAAAAATATTTTAAGTAAAACTTTAAAATCATTTTCTGGGATGTTTGCATTATTATTAGGTTTCGAATATTATATCTTGCACTCTAGATTAAATCAAAGTAATTCAATGCTATTTCGTTACAGAAAGCTTAAATTTTACTCAAACAAAGTGAGCAAATTGCAGACCTAAAGCATTATATATATGTTATTTCCTATTCTTTTATCAAGCAATTAATTTTTCATTTCTGCTAAATTTGAATTATTGTTTACTATATGTGTCATTTTAATCAGCCAGTGCCGTGCTGAATAAGGTGAGTTTATTATTGTTTTCCACGTCTACATATGAATAGATATCTTGTGATGCACATTCTTAATAACCGTTCTATATATTTATTCCGCAAGTGCTGAAAGCAGCATATGGGCCTATATTTTTTCCATATTGTTTAAAGAAACAACTGCGTTTTGTTTGTAACCACGTGGTGAAAGTTCAAAAAATTATTTCGTAAAAATTTCAGGATCATTTTTAATCAGTGAATTGTATTAATTTATACTAGTTTCGCAATTTTAAATCACACTATTAATGTTGACAGGGTTATACAAACTGTTATTCAATAATGCTATATTTGTCGCTCTTTATCTAATTAATTTTGTTGTGATAAAATGGAAAATTATGCATCTACATATAATGAAACTTCATCAGATGAGCCATTATGAAAATGAATATATCCCATTTTGTGATATAACTATAAGTTAGTTTATATTATACTACCAAAAATATCAAGGGTATTTATATAAGTGGGTCATAAAATGTTGTAAAGAAATATTTCTATTAAGACTTTATTTAATCGATTATTTCTTATTTTCTTTCCCCTGTTTAAGATTAAGTTTGATTGATAATATAAATTAGGTATATATTAAATTCAATAATAAAATGCAAAAATTGTCTATGAAATTTTCTTGAAACTAAAAAAATTGAAGAATTCTAGTATGGCCATGTATTATAAAATCTATACCATGTAGCGCACACTTTCCTTGTATTTAATTGTTATTTAAAGCCTTAGTAGTAGTGAATAGCAATTTCTATTACGGCAAAAATTATATATATTTTTTGTTGAGAGTTATTTAAATTGATTTTATTTTTGAATAAAATTCAGATCATCACTCATTTTCTAATTAAATTTATCAATTTAATTTGGAATCCATCGCAAATTTTGCTAAACGTAATTATTCCTTTGCCAATTTGGTGCTGACAATTCATCTAATAATTAATGAAATGTTTATATGTGGTTAACTATGCATTGGAGCTCACTATCTTGCTAATCAGTAATTGAGCTTATCTTAAATAAAATGGTGCCTCATCTACAAAAAATGTACAAACAATTAAGTTTGAAATTATAAAAAACTCAGATTGCTTAACCATTTCAGAAGATTTTACGCGTTTACCCGTCCCATAGGAATTCAATTTTAAACAAGTGTCGTAGGTTATAAAATTTCTGTTTAGACAACATGTCAACCAGGGAAGCTATTGCATGATGTTGATTACTACTGGATTGGCATTATACACAAATTATTTTAAACAGCGTCAATGGTAATTAATTATTGTTGACATTTAGTCAATTAATAGTTTTAGTTTGCGCTAAAAGTATTCACACCATGGCGATCAGCTTTTGAGATAAATCCACAATTTCAAGGTTATCACTGCAAAGTAATTAAACTCCGTTCATCGTATATTAGCCCTTCCTTTTAGATAAACCTTTCTTCAGTTGAAATCTATCTGACATGCAAAAGAATTTGCTATATTAATTGGTCACCTAAGAAAGCTCTATTTAAAACTAACGCTTGACACTTTAACTTCATTCCATAGACAAAACTAATATTATATATGATAAAAAATAAATTAAACATCACTCTAATTACGAAAGGCAATTTCTCAAGAAGAACCGTTAAGTTATTCTTGTGAACTTGTCGGTTTTGTTCCAATATTGTTATTAAAATTGCTAACTAAATAATTTGTCTCATATATTTTTTCATGTTGACAAACACTGTCCAACTTTTATCCCTGAATAAAAGACTGGATTGGACACCCTACATCCTTTAGAATTATTTGTTTAACTTGCGTTTTGGAAATATTTAATTAAATTCAATGAAATGAACTAAACTGGGAACTATCTGGTTCATATATACTATTTTGTACAATGGTGCAATTCGTTAAAATAACCAACCTTGATTCTATCCAAAATTAAATACATCTTCCAAATTTTATGTTGTACTATTTAAACCTTTTTTTAATTTTGCGCTTTGTATTAGAAAATGTATTTAAAAATATTAAGAATTTTGCTATTTCAATAGAACTGCTATTAATTAAATATGTATTTCAACCTACTCATCACGAAAATTAAGAATTGTGTCAATCAAACTTAAATGTTGCTTGCAGTTTTCATAAAAACTATCGGCCGAATCTACATAAGGAATGTAGGATAATCGAATTCTTCACTGTAAGTACGTTGCACAACTTATAAGATATCAAATGGGCAAAGGCTGTATTAAGCCAAATTAACAAATGGAGGCAGTGTAATTAAAATAAAACTGTTTCCCCCAGCCAAACTAAATTCAAAATTCTATTGAAAAAAGTATGGTGAACGGAATAAATCTTAAGTAGGTTTCTAAAGTCAAGAAAATTTCTATATTAGTTACAAATTCAAAAATTATTTTGAAAACTTGCAAATTTTCCGTGTATGCTAATACATTTTTCAGATCATTCTGTTAATTCTTCATAAATTAGTTAGGCTAAATCGTTAAAAATCGTTTAAAAATATCCTTTTTTTAAATAAATGTGCTCCATTAAGGAAGGAAACTTAAATAAAAAGTTTAACGGCCTGCAAAATTTTCAAATAGTTTAAAGTGGAACAAGCAAACTGAGTTTAAAAGAACCAGGGTGCGGCTGGGTGGCTCAGTGGTTAGAGCACCAGATTTCGCAGCACACGTGCCCAGGTTAGAGCCCTTTCCATGGCAAATTCCTGGCCAGTACATGATAAGTTCTTAATAAAGACGAAACCCGTCTACTGGATGTATTGGTTATTCACAATATACAATTCCTAGTTTATACTGACAGATGTCTTTATTATAGTAAATTTTATCGCGGCTCGCACATCCATTGTTCGTTTAATTTTGTGGTGACATAATGATATTTTGTGTTAGCAACAATGTGGATTGTTATTCAAAATCTTTATTCAAATTAATTTCACAACACCAAATTAATGCGTTTTGTTCATTTATTTATATAAAAATAAAATATTTTTTTAATACTTGCTGAAAAATATCCAGTAAAACATTCGTACGAAATTCGTAGGAATATCGACTCTTTTTGTGACTGTCTGAAGCACCACTGAGAATTAATCGAATGAGGCACATGTGTATAATTCATTGTTCCACTTGCATGACAATGTTTTTACTTACTATACTCAAATAAAATTATTTGAGCCATTGCGGTTATGATCACTTTATCCGCCGTAATGTATGTTTATTACTCTCCTAGGTACAAGAAAGTAATTTTTTGGCGTAGTTGATTCAATATTGGCCAACATGTTTTTCGTAATGTTTATTGATTTAAAATCCTTGAACTATAATTTTAATGCTCAAATACAGAATCTAAATATTCTTCTACACACTGCGTTAATTGCAGTAGTTCCGACAATTTATTTTCAAAAATTTATCCTGGTTTTTGGCATTGTAAGCAGAAGGCTAAAACATTTCGCGATTCTGAGACAAGTAAACATATATTAGATTAAAGTGTTTGTAGTGAAAGCAAATTATGAATTTATCTAAAAGACATATAGTCAGCTTTTCATTTCATAAATAAAGCTGCCATTGCCAAATAATCCATACATTCATACTTGAATGAAATCGTCTTTCTTTTAATCTAAGCTAATAAATCTTTATTCGCAAAGTTAATGGTTAGATTTATCTGTCAATTTGCCCTGAAATATTTATCCGCCAAATCTGTCAAATAAGTCATTCGAAATATATTGCGACTTGATCCATAACTGGCAATGTATAAATGATAAATCAATTAATTTTAGATATGCTCAAACTTTTTATAATTAATCAACTGTTAAAAGAAAACTACATTCAATAACTTATGTTACCACATAATATCTATGTAACTTAACTTCACAAATACAATTATGAATACTAAAGACAAATTGTAAGGTAAAAATTAATTTAGCGTGTATCATATCAGTGATGCCTCCGACCCATAAAACTAAAGGATTTGGAACATATTTTCTGAAACTAATAGTTGCAGGTTTTAAATAGAGCGATTTCATAGGAAAAATATTCCAGAATTTTATATCGAGTAAATTGATTAAGCTTTATCTCATAAAACAGTGCAGTAGCTTAAACACAGGTTTTCTTCTATTTCATTGATGAAACGAAATTGTGAAGCTTCTAATCACTTCAAATCCATGACAACAAAAGCATAAATTGTAGAGGCTCTATACCTATTGTTATCTCAGAACCCCAGAGAATTCAGATCGTTATCAGTCTTTAATTGTATAATAGAATCTGACAAGCTTGTACTTTCATTCATATCTGTTATATTCATACCTGCTATGTCTTGAGCTATCTTGCTGGTGTCCTCAAACTTAAAATTAGCTTCCATGTCGATCGTACTTAATTATTAATTTGATACTTAATGATAGGCAATCCGAATGTGAAATCTTTCACGTTAAAAAAAACCCGAACACATAATCTGGACAGAAAAAGACGTGAAAAACGGAATTATTGAATTACTTGTTCCAGAACGTCCCCAATATATGAGGAAGTAAGAATATAAGGCTGTATTAGCAGGGATATATTGTGGAGAACGAGTAAACGTAAAATGGAGGAAATGAAATAAATTCAGCAGGCCGAGCAAGTTAGAACCAGTCACGTACGGATTACCGAAAACTGAAATTGCGCAGAATTCAAAGTATTTATACAGCCTAGTATTTAAAGAAAGAAAATTATGGAAAATAAATGCATAATTTATTTTTCAATAAAATTCTTTTCCATCAGCCAAGGTGATATAAATTTAGCAATTATTGTTACTTTAATTTTTTTGGAGGAAATATAATTTTCCACAAAATTAAGGCAGAGAAAAACTAAATTATATAACAATTTTAATGAAATGAAAAATTTAAGAAGAATATTTTTTAATAGTATTTAATAAATTTTTTATTACTTCATAATTAAATTCAGCATATGCTATTTTGATGGTCGATAAACGAGGCACGTAAAGTCTGAATGGTTATGATCATCATCATCATTAGCTGCGACCGCAAAAATGGTTAGAGCTATTGCCAATACAACAGATTTGCCAAATATCATCTTAAATCAACTTTTCGCTCTTGAAAGCTAATATCGTCAGATTAAGCTTTATAGTTTTTAATATGCTTACAAATACAGGGTGAATATTTAGATTGCATTTACATACCAGAAATCAACATAAAGTACACCAAATATTGTTTTGGATTTGTAAATATTCTTGCTGACGTTGTATTCACTAAAATGGAGAAGCACATTTCTCGAGATTAAAACCGCTACTATTTTTAATTTCCTTATATTAAATAATAGTTTAATGCAAAGAATGAATTTTCATTATATTCAAAATAGCATATTTTGTCGAAAACGTTCCTAATACTTGCATTAGAAAATAGTATTTAAATGATTATTTCACGAATGTTGTGAATGTTCGCAAACACTGTGAAATATATTGTACATGATAAATTTATTTTTTGAGACCGATGATCTTGTGTAACAAAATAATTGGCGTGGTTTGCTGTAGTATATTGCGTAGACATAAATGTTTATCTTTTCGATTTTATTATTATAATATTTTTAGTTTACTTATATTTCAAAATATGCAAAACTGAACAAATATCATTGCAAACTAAATTAAATATATTCATATAGTTTATTCTGTTGTCATTGCTGGCAATAAATTTGCCATCCTGTAGACCCTTAATTACAGAATAATGTATCTCCAATTTTTATGGGCTAGAAACGTATTCAATATTAAAAATTTATTGATGCATATACCACCTGTAATATCAGATATTACAATATTGGTATAGAATTTCAGCTATAAAACATAAACCACAGTAAAACATTGATAACATGCACAAATCAGCATGTCGATTTATGTGGTTATTGTTCTTTGCGATTAAACTTTTTAAAGAAATCATTCTTTTAGATAAGCGTTTTAAAATCTAATGGATCTAGTTATAAGCGATAAATTATAATTCTAATATAATTTTTCAGAAAAAAAAGAACCATATATTTCTAGTTTACGTGCATTTCCTGAGCAAATATAAAAACCATTAGAGTAGATTTTAGAAATTTTTATAAATTTGTCATCTATTTATTTTTAAGATACTCTGAATGTCCCAATTGATTTTAGATTCATTTTTCAGTTGCAACTTATTACAAAATTTCATAACATGTAAAATAAAATATCTCAATATTTTTACATAGCATTCATTTCAGAATGTAAAAAAGTGAAAAAAGTTGTTTCATAAAATAATCATAGAGACAAAAAATTTTTTTGATGGCTATTAAAAATATTTCGCGCGTATTCAGCTAAAGAAATTTTAAAAAGTAAGGAGATATTAATAGTTGTATTTATTTAAACATAATCACACTTCCAGTGTTCTGCTTTTATAATTTAAATTATATATATATATATATATATATATATATATATATATATATATATATATATATATATATGTAGAGAACAAAACAACGTACTCCATTGAATAACATTTATTAATAAATCTTATTTCTACCAGTATCTACATCCGTTGTTCTGAATTCGTTAGTATATTCGTTCATCCAATCGTACTGTACATTTGTCGTAACCAATCTCCTCTTCGTTGTGCTAGCCTTTGTTTTGCGCAATTTCGACTACTACTTTATTTAGAGAATACTAAAATTCACTCACCAATCGTTAATTTATATACATTCGGTGTTTCCCTTTCAATATGTGCGTGATAACAAATTTGAGTTGGTTTTCTATTTCTTGCATCAGCTGATTGCTAAGTTTGTATTCGTTTGCGTCTGTGTATGTGCCTATTTGTATATAAAGGTTATTCTCGCTGAATTTCAAAGTGAGGTCTGAGATATGATCACTATTCTATTGATGGCTAGAGAAATAACCATCTGTTGGCATTGTTTTCTACTACGTGCACCAGTGCTATTTTTCCGAGTGCAGTCTTTGTGTTTCACAATTTTGCGCAAATTTGTGTTCCTCGCTTGGTAGAAACACAAGTACGGATTGCAGAGTTGAACCTCATATTATTTGGAAATTTCATTCTCCGTAAGTGCGTCTGTTTTCTCCTTCTTCAGTTTGTCGCCAATCCGATTGCATATTTGTTAAGTCTAGTCGAGGGCGTGATCTTACTTTCCTGGATACTAGCAAATTGTTGTTGAATATTTTTTATTCGTGGCCAGTCGATTAGAATATCATATTGATAAAACTTTTCAATGTTTAGGCGAGGCGTTTGTTGTTTTATATAAAGGGCTTCTTGTATAAATATATATTTTGAATTTACTTTATATAGAATTGAGAAATTGGTCAAATTGACTGGGTGCCTGTTTCCAATATATGAATATAAATAGCTGATTTTCCTGACGGTGCCAAGCCTTTGTTAATCAATTCAAATTCTCCGACAAACAGCACCGTAGATGAAATTCTGTAGCTGGTCTTTCCTCGTCTTCTAATTCAATCTCAATTTCGTTCGTCCGAAACCGCGAAACCCTGCATTCATAATTAGACCCTTCACAATCTTGACTCCAGTCGATCCAACCTAGTCAAATAGAGTCTATTTCTCATCAGAACGAACTATCACGAAGTGGATGCAAGTGCTTCTCTTTCACAACTCATGATATCCCTATGGATAAATACTTTAGGTAGTTAGAATTTCATTGAACTCTACATATCCAAATTTTCATTTTTATCTCATCATTCCAACTTGTAGTCTTGTTGGCCTTTGTTGACAAATAAATTTATTATTATTATTATTATTATTATTATTATTATTATTATTATTATTATTATTATTATTAATATTGGTGTTGTTGTTGTTATTGTTATTATTATTATTATTATTATTATTATTATTATTATTATTATTATTAATATTACTATTATTATTGTTATTATTATTATTATTATTATTATTATTATTGTTATTATTATTATTATTATTATTATTATTATTATTATTATTATTATTATTATTATTATTATTTTATTATTATTATTATTATTTTTATTATTATTATTTTTTATTATTATTATTATTATTATTATTACAAGTATTATAAATATTCGATATTAGTAACAATGCTCTAAGTTAATTTTTTTTAAAAATTCATCGCAGTTCCTTTAATTAAGCATTATAACCAAACTACGGCCAGCCGCACTGCACTGACGCGTTTCGACCTTCCCAGATCATCATCAGAGTACGACGGCAAACTGACTATCAAAGATCAAACCGCATTGAATATATATGGAATTCAAATTTAGATATGCGGCTCTCACGTCTAGCAGTCTCGCGTACATTGAACTTGGCTGGAAATGTCGGCTACACAATTTCTATGCAGTCACTTACATTAACTGTTTGCAGCTTTCGCTACATATACATATATAAGCAATACAAGTTAACAATATTTGATTGCGCGGGTGGTGGCAACAATTCTTTAAATCAAGTTTGCGAGCTTGAAATAAACACCAATCCCATTGTATCTAACCGGATAAATTGCATTGCTTCTACAAGTACATGTGGCGAAAGCTGCGAATTTATAATTTTTGTGACTGCATAGAAATTGTGGAGCCGATATTTACCGTCAAGTTCAATTTACGAGACACGCTAGAATTGAGAAATGCATATATGTATTTTATTCGCATATATACCCAATGGGGATTGTTTCTCCATAGTCAGTTTGCCGACGTACTCTGATAAGGATCATGGAAGGTCGAAACGCGTCAGTGCGTTGCGGCTGACGGAAGTTTTGTTATGTTGTTCGAAGACTGGTTAAATATAATGGGGTTGGTGTTTACTTCAAGCTCGCAAACTTGATTTAAAGAATTGTTGCCACCACCCGCGCAATCAAATATTGTTAACTTGTATTGCTTATATATGTATATGTAGCGAAAGCTGCAAACAGTTAATGTAAGTGACTGCATAGAAATTGTGCAGCCGACATTTCCAGTCAAGTTCAATGTATGCAAGACTGCTAAAGGTGAGAGCCGCATATCTAACTTTGATTTCCATATATATTCAGTGCGGTTTGATCATCGATAGTCAGATTGCCGACGTACTCTGATAATGATCATGGAATTTCGAAATGCGTCGGTGCGTGCGACTGGCGGTAGTTTTACTACGTTTTCCGACGTCTGGTTTAATACAATGGAACTTGTGTTTACACAAACTTGATTGAGATAAATGTTACAACCATCCGTGCAATCAATTATTGTTAAATTGTTTTGTCCATATATGTACTATGCTTAGCTGCAAACAGTTTGTGTTCGTTACTGTATAAAAATTGTGCAGCCGATATTTTCAGTCAAGTACAATTTGCGAGAGACTCTAGACTTGAGAGCTTCATATGTAACTTTTATTCGCATATATATTAAATGGGGTTTGATCTTGAATAATAAGTTTGCCGTCATTCTCTGATGATGATCATGGTGGGTTGAAACTCGTCAGTGCGTGCGAATGGCGGTAGCATTCCCATGTTGCCCTAAAAATGTTTAAATACAATGGGATTGCCGTTTTTTGAACCTCGCTAACTTGATTTAAAGAATCGTTATCACCAATCGTGCTATCAATTATTGCTAAATTATATTTCCTATATATGTCTAAGTAGCGAAAGCTGCAAAAAATTAATGTTCCTGACTTCATAGAAATATTGCAGCCGACATTTATAGTCAAATTCTATTTATGCGAGACTGCTAGGAGTAAGAGCTGCATGTCTAACATTGATTTTCATATATATTTCATGCGATTTGATCCACGATAGTCAGTTTGCCAACGTACTCTGATGACTGTCATGAAAGTTAGAAAGGCGTCAGTGCGTTGCGGCTAGCGGTGGTTTTGATATATTGTTCAACGACTGGTTAAATACAATGGGATTTGTGTTTACTTCAAGCTCACAAACTTGATTTAGATAATTGTTACCACCTCCTGCGCAATCAATTATTGTTAAATTGTATTGCCCATATATTTTTATCCCAAAAGCTGCAAAACGTTTATGTTCCTAACTGCATAGAAATAGTACAGCCGACATTTTTTAGTCTAGTTCAATTAACGAGAGACGCTAAAGCTGAGAGCTGCATATCTATGTTTGCTATGTTGTTGCTAAAATGATTTAAAGAAATGTGATCACCACCACAGCAATCATTTATTGTTATTTGTAATAATATATATATATATATATATATATATATATATATATATAAGCTGCCAACAGTTAATGTTGGTGACTAACAGATGAATTTCAATAAGGACGAAACTAAACTCTTACCATTTCTTAGGTTTTGCGAAAATGTATTTACTTAAAATGTCAGGTAATTATACCAAGTTCGCAAACTTGGTTATATTAAATGCTATCATCACTACGCAACCAATGCTAGTATTTGTCAAGATATTTGCATAAAATCAAAGAAAGATTAATATCACTACAAAAGAAATTTTGGAAAATTTCGATAAATGAACTATATTTCCATTATATTTGGGTGTCGCTAAATTTGCGTTACTAGTAAAATAGATGAATTTGTAAAATTAAATATATTTATATAACACTGTACATTGCTTTAAATAGACATTTCAATCAGTATAAAGCTTATAATGCAAATAGTTATCTTTTAAAAATTTAAACCCATTTCAATATTTATGAAGTTAAACCTTCGTCGCATTTTTATTCAATGGTTTAGCCATTAAATAACTCAGTGGATATAGCACCAGTATTTCAATAAGACGTGCTTAGGTTCTAGTCTTGTCCGTGGCAAATTATAGCCATTACGTTATGAGTTTCCAAAAAGGACAAAACTAAACTCTTAATATTTCTTATTTTATGCGAAAATGTATTTACATAAACGTTCCAGTGTTTATATCAATTTCGCAAAATTCGTTATATTAAATGTTATCAACACCCGCGAATCCAATGTTCAATATTGTCAATATATTTGCATAACGCCAGAAATAGAGAAATGCCTTTAGAAGCGAAATTCAGGAAAATGTTAATGAATAAACTATATATCCATTCTTTTGAAAAGCGAGTTCTAATAAAATTCATTGTACCCTTCCTGTGTGCAGAAACAAAATGAAATTTTATCAGATATAAGAAATATTTCTTTCGCACTGTCTTATCAAATATCCACTAATGAACATTTTTTATATGTAAATTGGAAAGCAATACCAGATAGAATTATGTGAACATAGAGGGAGTGTGAAAAACAGAAACCAATCAAATTGCGTACGTCACACCCAGTTCAAGCTTAATGCATGTACGTGGTTCTTCTTCTTACATAAATCCGAATGAAATTTGTTTATCCATAAGGCCTTGTATGTGGCTAGCTCCCTTTTGTTTTGGCATATAGTAATTACTTTGAATGCTACGTCTGGAGAACATACGTGCGACGTTTCGATGATGTGTTTCGCAATAGCAGACGTGTATTCACCATTTGATTTAAAACAGGCGTTTAAGTTGCAATGTTCTCTCATTCGAGTAATTAACCGTCTGGTCGATCGGCCTACGTAAGTTGATCGACAACTTGCGCATGTATATTGGTAAATAATATTTGATATCGACATTAACGGCTGTTTCTCTTTGATTGCTGGTAAAGGCAAGTGTGTTACCCTAAATAACACTCGTAGTTTAGCTGCATTAAATGTGCGTGTTAATGCTGCTTCAACTTTCTTTTGTGCCATTCGGGAAACTGCATCCCCCTTAAATGGGATGTTTAGGTAGACTGTTTTCTTTTCTGGCCCATAATACGTCTGTTTCTGTTTAATCTCCCTTTTAATAATTGATTCAATTAATTGTCTGGGATAGCCATTAGACATTAAATCGTTAATTGCTTTATTATATTCATTTTCTTTAGAATCTTGACTAACCAACCTGTCAATTCTTGAAAAGCAACCACGAACTGTTGATAATTTATATTGAAATGGCACAAAACTGCTGTAATGCAAATACTGTGCAGACCATGTTGGTTTATGGTAAATTGTTTTGTTTAATTTACCATTAGTTTCTTTCTTTAATAGTACATCTAGGAAAGGCAGACAGTCATCTTTCTCGTGCTCTGACGTGAAGCCGATATTCTTATGTGCTTTGTTGAAACTTTGAAGCAATGTTCGTGATTGCCACCTGTCTGCTATTGCGCAATGCACCATCGAAACATCGCACGTATGTTCTCCAGACGTAGCATTCAAAGTAATTACTAAATGCAAAAATACGAAGCCTTATTGATAAACAAATTGCAGCCGGATTTATGCAAGCAGAAGAAGCACGTACAAGCATTAAGCCTGAACTGGATATGACTGTCGTAATTTGATAGGTTTCTAATTTTCACACTCTCTCTATGTTCACATATTTCTATCTTGTTTTGCTTTCCAATTTATATATAAAGATATGTTCATTAGTAGATATTTGAGAAGACAATGCGAAAGAAATATTTCTTATATCTGATAAAATTTCTTTTTGTTTTTGCACACAGGAAGGGTACAATGAATTTTATTAAAGCTCGCATTTCAAAAGAATCTTTCAGAAAACTAGATGAACTAGTGACGTTAAAGTGTAGAGCGCAAAGAACGTTATTGTGGAAAGAACATTATTATCAGTGTATTAAACAATTACGGTTCCCAGGTGATTTGGTACGCAGTTTACGAAAGTCAAAACTACGAGTCAACCGAAGAAATATTACAAGGTTGGCGTATTCTAAAATTGAGCAGTTGAAGGAAGATGAAGCAGTGCTACAGGCAAGAATTGGGTGTGTATCTTGTGTATTAGATGAACTAAGTCTTTTTGCAAGAATGAAATTTTTGATGTTTTTGCCGACAGTTATGAGGAAAGATAAAGCAAGAATATTGAATAAATTGGAAAAAGATGTAAAACCTGGAGTTTTGTGTGATTTAATACCGACCGATCTTGATAAGCGTGTGCTTAACTTATCAAAAGTGCCAATCGATCAGCTAACAATGGAGGCACTATCGATGGGCCGAAATTATTGAATACATCCTTCTAATAAATGCAATGTTGATTTTGAGGCAGCATTTGAATTGCTATTTGAACAAACAGCTGACTTAGAGCCTACCAGTATTGATTATAAAAATTGGTTCAAGGCTACACTAGTTGATCAGGCTTCACATCTGAAATCGTCTAAATGCGCAGAGCAGCATGCATTGACAAAGCAGCATCTAAATGCGCTTAGAATATCAGCAGAAATGCAGACATCAAAATACTACGCGCTGATAAAGGAAAGAGCGTAGTTATAATGGACAAATCTGACTACGTACAAAAGATGGAAAACGTGTTAAATGACAATACAAAATTCACACGTCTAGACGATAAATCAGATGAAATAGACAAGGTGGAGCGCAAAGTAATAAATGAAATTAAGATTTTGACAGATGCCGGTTTTATTGATGAGGCCACTGCACAGAAGCTCAAGCCAGTTGGATCATCTACACCAATAATGTACGGATACCAAAAACACACAAAAGAGGTTGTCCTATGAGGCCAATTTTATCAATGGTCAAATTCTCCGTTTCATGCACTAGCTAAATGGCTAGTTCGTTTACTTGAACCATTACGTAATCTACTAGGTAATCATTCGGTTGCCGATTCGTTTGAGTTTGTAAACAAAATTCAAGATATAAATGTTAAAAACAAGATTATGGTATCTTTTGATATTACGTCTTTGTTTACAAATGTTCCAATTGATGAAACCATTGACATTATAGTCAAAGCGGTAGAACACCATTTATTACTATCGCCGGTGCCAGGTCACACTCTATGCAAGCTTATCTTATTATACACGAAAGACGCACGATTTCGTTTTAATGGAAGCATCTACACGCAGACTAATGGTGTCGCAATGGGAAGCCCCTTATCTCCAGTGTTGGCTGAGATATTTCTAGGGCACCTAGAAAATATATCATTAAAGAGTGCCATAAATAAGTGAGTTCTATATATACGGTACGCGGATGATATATTTCTTGTACCTAAGAACAGGTCGCAATCACGAACATTGCTTCAAGGTTTCAACAAAGCACATAAGAATATCGGCTTCACGTCAGAGCACGAGAAAGATGACTGTCTGCCTTTCCTAGATGTACTATTAAAGAAAGAAATCTAATGGTAAATTAAACAGAACAATTTACCATAAACCAACATGGTCTGCACAGTATTTGCATTACAGCAGTTTTGTGCCATTTCAATATAAATTATCAACAGTTCGTGGTTGCTTTTCAAGAATTGACAGGTTAGTTAGTCAAGATTCAAAAGAAAATGAATATAATAAAGCAATTAACGATTTAATGTGTAATGGCTATCCCAGACAATTAATTGAATCAATTATTAAAAGGGGAATTAAACAGAAACAGACGTATTATGGCCAGAAAAGTAAACAGTATATCTAAACATCCCATTTAAGAGGGATACAGTTTCCCGAATGGCACAAAAGAAAGTTGAAGCAGCATTAACACGCACATTTAATGCAGCTAAACTACGAGTGTTATTTAAATTAAACACACTTGCCTTTACCAGCAATCAAAGAGAAACAGCCGTTAATGTCGATATCAAATATTATTTACAAATATACATGCGCAAGTTGTCGATGAACTTGCGTAGGCCGATCGACTAGACGGTTAATTTCTCGAATCAGAGAACATTGCAACTTAAACGCCTGTTTTAAATCAAATGGTCAATACACGTCTTCTATTGCGCAACACATCATCGAAACATCGCACGCATATTCTCCAGACGTAGCATTCAAAGTAATTACTAAATGCAAAAACAAAAGGGAGCTAGCCACATACGAAGCCTTAAGGATAAAAAATTGCAGCCGGTTTTTTGTAAGCAGAAGAAGCACGTACAAGCATTAAGCTTGAACTGGATTTGACGCACGAAATTTGATTGGTTTCTATTTTTCATACTCCCGCTATGTTCATATATTTCTATCTTGTTTTGCTTTCCAATTATATATAGAGATATGTTCATTAGTAGATATGTAAGAAGAAGCACGTACAAGCATTAAGCTTGAACTGAATTTGACGCACGCAGTTTGATTGGTTTCTGTTTTTTCAGAATCCCTCTATGTTCACATATTTCTATCTTGTTTTGCTTTCCAATTTATATATAAAGATATGTTCATTAGTAGATATTTCAGAAGGCAATGCAAAAGAAATATTTCTTATATCTGATAAAATTTCTTTTTGTTTGTGCACACAGGAAGGGTACAATATATATCCATTATATTTGAGTTTCGTTTTATTTGCGTCACTCAAAAATTCGATAAATTTGTGAAATTAAAACAAATTGTTTTTATTGCACATTACGTTGCTTTTAATACAGATTTCTTTCAGTATAACGCTTGCAATGCATATATTTAACTTTTTAAATCTTTAAACCCATAACAATATTTATGGTGTTAAACCTATGACGTAGTTTTTTTGAATAATTTATTTTGAAGCCTAATTTCCGGCTCGATCATCACACAGCACAATACCCAAAACAGCGGATTAATGCAAAAAACAAAATATGAATTAAATACTTTCATATCCCGAAACATTTAAAAACGTATATCTTCATAAGAAAGCAAATAAATGCAGAAATTGTCCGATAAATTCCTCAAGAATATTTTAACATGACATAACACGAAACATTCCACTTATTTTCCAATTTTTTCTGATCCAAATTACAATGATCAACCAGAAATTGGCGTATCAAAGAGGCTTGCTTTTGTTCCAATGCTGTAGATTTTGCAGAAATCATTAAACAATTTTTTATAGTGTTAGGTATGATTATAAAATAATATGAAAATTCATATTGCATTTACATAATGAAAAGAAAGTAAAATTTCTTTTAAAAATTTCCCGATTTCTTTCATTTTATGCAGTCTGAATTACCATACAAAATACACATTTAAATCCAATTAATAGAACGATCATCTGCTTTTATAATAGACAAACATTTATTTCCCTGAAATGACATAGTTGTCAAAATTAGGAGAAGTGTTGCTAAGGTCAATGCAAAGAAAATATGAAAATCGTTCATTAATTTAAAGAAACATGCTTACGAAACATGGTGCTAAAATTTATTCATATATTTAGTGAATGAATTTATTATTACAGGATTTGGAGTCTGAACGGAATCACTGCCTTGAATTATTCTTTATGTGGACGAATAACATGCACTCTCAACACACACGCATACAATAGAATGAAATATGACATTATAGAAAATCTGCTAATTTTGTTTAACTTAATAGGGTTAATACATGAATTAATTTGCAATTTTACGATATATCAGGTAAGGCGTATTTCGCCAAATTTCTTTACAACATTTATTAAACGAATTGCGCAGAATTTGGATAACGTTAATGGATTTGTTTTACTTAAGCCAATTTGTACGGAGATATTTAGTCACGAATGAATTTACATACCTTAATTGATAAGGCGGCCGCTTAGAAGCTCAAGCCAGTTGGATCATCTACGCCAACAATGTATGGATTACCAAAAAAACACAAAAATGGTTCTCCTATGAGGCCAATTTTATCAATGGTAAATTCTCGTTTCATGCACTAGCTAAAAGGTTAATTCGTAAACTTGAACCATTACCTAAACTACTAGGAAATTTTCGGTTAGCGATTCGTTTGCCTTTGTAAACAAAATTCAATATATAAATGTTAAAAAAAAGATTATGGCATCTGCTGTTGTTACGTGTTTGTTTACAAATGTTACAATTGATGAAACCACTGGTGGTGTGGCAATGGGGAGTCCCTTATCTCCAGTGTTCACTGAGGTTTTTCTAGGGCATCTAGAGAACAAATCATTCAAGAGTGAGTAAATGTGCTCAATGCATACGATACGTCCTAAAGAACAAGTCGCAATCATAAACACTTGTTTAAAGTTTCAACAATGCATAAGACTATCAGCCTTAAGTCAGAGCAGAGAAAGATGATCGTGTTTATTTCCCATATGTACTATTATAGAAAGAAACTAATGGTAAATTAAGCAGAACAATTTACCATAAGCCAACATGGTCTACACATTATTTGCATTACAGCAGTTTTCTACCATTTAAATATAAATTATCAACGGTTCGTGGTTGCTTTTCCAGAATTGATAGGTTGGTTAGTCAAGATTCTAGAGAAAATGAATATAATAAA